>JZKD02S1679856.1:9392-36544 GCA_000966675.3 Picea glauca | reverse complement strand
ATCTATGTGAAAGATGCCAATATAACATGTAATTTGCTAACAAATTAGTAATAACGTTAAATTCTCTCGATATATGTTGATATTTGATGTAAGTAAATGACCTTTCGAGACAACGAACCCTTAAATAAAGACATAACAATGTTGGATGATGCATATAATAAATGCGATTTAATTGATGAACCACAAGTTGAGATTCGAGAATTAAAATTATATGATATATACCAAGAGAGGTAGACTCAGTCAAAAGTCCGATCACGTCATGATATTTTGCAACATTATTGTTTGCAGGACCAAGACAAATCCCTCTTGAAATCACCAACTCACCAGAATGGTAAATGGTCCAAGCTACAGAAGCTAAGTTCTGGGTCTGTCGGCTAGCACCATCGACAAATCCAAAGTGTACAGGAAAGAATGCCAACATCTTTGCATTCAAGCACAAAGTATGATAATCAATTGTGGGTTAACAAAATTATCTCATACAAAATAAAATACACACACCAAACCAAAACATATAGCACAATAATGTACAAAGCACACATGCGGGATGCCCGTAAGCATAATAATTTTTCAGATAGAGCCCATCCCAGGGATCCTTTAAACATATTCCATCATAGTCGATTAACTTGTAAGAACCTTTCTATAGCACGTATTTTACGATGTAATTTCCACACCACATAGGTTCTAATTTTCCTTCCCCCAACTTATCATGGTCTTGGTCGTAGATCATGACTAAGTCTCCTTCTATAAATGTGTGAGGTCAGAAAGAATTATCGTATTGAATGTTGATACGTTCCTAGCATGTCTCATTAATGAGAGAAACATCATGACAGGTCTCTTCAAGTTTCGTTAAGTATAGAAAACGTTCTTCCTTAGCAGAGGTGTTCGACATGATTTCTACAACTAGCTTCAAAGATGGAATTTCACATTCGATTGGAAACATCACTTCTAACCCATATACCAACTGGAAGTCCAGTAAGCCTAGAGTGCTCAGAAAATTTGTAAATGACAATTTGTTTTGTTCACCCCCACCATGCAATGAAGTATGGTTTTCAAGACTTTATTAATAACTTCTACTTGTCGATTGGATTGTGGATAATACAGGGATTAATTTTCAAGACAAAAACCCAATTTGGCACTCAACTCAACCATCATCTAGTTCTGGAAATGATATCCGTGATCAGTTACGATAGCTTGCGGGACTCTGAATCTAGCGATGATGTGGTTGAATATGAATAGAGCAACAATTTTTCCATTGTTTAGGAATGTAGGAATAGACTTATCCCATTTAGTGAAATAATTGACCACAATGATAATATAACCGTGCCCCCCGACTGAGGTAGGCTTACATTACATGAAATCAATGCCCGATTTGGCAAATGGGCTGACAACAACTACTGGATGAAGCGAAGCAGAGTGGGTATGTGATTTTTTCTGGAAGATTTGCCAGGGTGGGAATTTTTTAACAACTTTAATACAGTCTTTAAAGATCGATGACCAAAAATACCCAACACATAGTATTTTATGGGTTGTAGCCATTCCAGAAAGACGACTGCTACATGCTCCCGAGTGACAGTCATTTAAGACACGTTTAGCCTCTTCATGAGTTAAACAACGTCACAAAATGGTATTAATACCACGTTGATAAGAGTTTCACCAATGATAAGATAATATTTAGAATGATGGATAATGCAATGACACTTGTCACGATATACATCAGGCTGAAAGCGTTGGGTTTGGAGATATAAGAGAATGTCTCCATACCAAGGATTAGATGTATTGATGAAGAACAATGAATCATCTAGAAGTGAATCAAAGGGCTTAGTTTCTGTATCTGTATGGGGAAATTAAAAAATTAACTCAAAAAGACCAATGATTTCTTTGATTTCGATTTAGCAAACTCAAGATCGAATTCCTGGAGAATAATGATCCACCTACAATATTTCCCCCCCACTACTTGATGAGTCAGAATGTGATACATGGGGTTCAAGTAAGAAATAACTGTGGTTTTGTGAAGTACTATGTAATGGAAAAATATTTGAACAATGATGACTGCTGCCAAAGCCAACTTCTCAACATGTGAATATCAGATTTCAGGGCCTAGGAGGATTTTACTCAAGTAGTATACCACATGTTTTGTTCCACCATCGTCCTCTTGTACTAACACCATGGAAATAGTGGAAGTGGAGGCGACCAAGTAAAGGATATAATCTCTTATATAGTTGGGTGGATGAAATAATGATGTATTCATTATGTTGATAGATTGGGTTGGTTTTCATTGATGTCAACCCTTGAAGCAAGTCCGGTAGCCCCAAAGGTGTGGTTAAGGAACCCAAATTTGTATGAGGAATAAAGACACGAAGATCAATGAATTTTCAGGTAAAACTATCATAGATGTATAGTACACATCGTGCAATTTATGGTGATATGTGGTACGTCACATGGTTCCTCATGATTGAGGAGATATGGCTTTGTTAAGTTGGAGGACCCTCATGAATATTCTAGAAGCCCCTAGAAAGTCAACAAAGAAGTCAATTATTCTAGAAGATCCTAGAAATCCATCAAGAAGTTTACTAGTCAAAGTGGTTGCAACTAAGATTTAATTATGGTTAAAGTTGTTGAAATAATAAAATGATTAAAAATAAATTAGTTGCAACAAGAAGTGGCGAGTTTAATAATTATGGGTAAAGTAGCTACAACAAGAAAGTGGGTTAGCCCTAAAAGAGGGAAGTTGTGCAAAACAACTATAAGATGATCTTTAAAGGAAGGCACTTGGAGAGTATAAATAAGAGAGCAAGAGACTCCCATTAACACCTATTGAGCACATTGAATATCTATCTTGTGAAAGGTTTATTGCGGATACTCATTGATACATTTGAAGTTGTGCAAGTATGAGGTAGCGAAGGAAGAGTGAAGACAAAGTTTTGCAGTTGCAGAAGAGAGCGAGAAAGTCATGAAAAAACTTGATTAGGGTCATTCCTGCGGGTCAGACAATAAGTGTCTTGTGAGACATCCCCACAAGTTTCCTATAGCATGTCACACGAGGCCCTTGTAGGACAATCGACTTTGTCATGCGAGGCACTACTAGATTTGAAGGAAGAGGCATGGTTCAAATTGCAGAGGCTAAAGAGAGGCTACAAAAAGTATGTCAATGTTCAGGTACATTAGATCTATCTACAATATCAAAAGGTATGTTATATGCTTTTTTGTAGTTGGATGTTGGTGATTGTGTGAGATATGGTTACAGAAAATTGAGTATTTTCTTTGGAAGGACTATTGGATGTATGGTACATACTATATGAGACCAATATACAAAGGTACAATGCTGATATATTTGTTGTTTGTCATTGGCACACTTTGTTGGGTATATTTTTGAGTCACCTCTTGTATTTCTTAGTACATGTTTGAGGGATTTTGGTTGAGCTATGTTGCTAAAGTTATTGGTACAGATTGAGGCTGCATATCAATGAGGGTTTGATTCTTGGTTGATGTGAGGATTCAATACACTTGGTTTATGATTATTTATATATGTATAGAACATTATTAAAGAGACATAGTTGTACATGATTTGATCTATACACTTTTGACAGTTGGTATGAGACCTATGTGATCAGATATGATTGGTTGAGGAGATTACTATGACAGGTTGTTGGTACATGTTTACGTTACAGGTTTTATAGTGACAGGTTTTACAATGATAGGTTTGATAGTGACAGAGTGACAATGGAAGTATCAATTATTTGGCACTTATATAGGTGGTTGTAGCTGAAGAACATAGGGGGTTGTAGCCTCCTTTTGGATGGAGTCATAGAATCAGGGAGTTGTAGCTTCCTTCAGGTTGGAGCCTGAGAAACCAAGGGGTTGTAGCCTCCTTCCAGTTGTAGCTAGAAAAAAAGGAAGTTGGTGCTTCCTATGAATGTACTTCTTTTGAAAATATAAGAAAAACATTATGTGGTTTTTTTCCGCATTGGGTTTCCCCATAAAATATTGGTGTACTGTGGTTATGTGTGGTTTCTTATTGTTCATTGCTTATGTATACTGCTCATATTGAATTTTATTGGTAATATGTTCATAAAGAAAACAATACACATTGTGGTTAAAAAGGATTAAAAGTACTAATACTGATTCACCCCCCTCTTAGTATTCCAACAATTGTTATTAGAGTAGGTCCTTCAAGAAGTAGTCTAACCACTAGAAGGAGATCATGGAATACTCTAAGATTGGATCACCAATTTTTAACAGTTAGAATTATGGATTCTGAAGTATAAGGATGAAAACCTTTTTACATGCACATGGATTTGATGTATGGCAAGCAATAGTAGAAAGATAGAAAGCACCACCCACTCCCCCAACAAAAAAGGATAGAAATAAACTCGAAGAAAAAAAGGATAAAGGTACTATTTTGAACAATATTTCTAATTCAATATTTGTTGAAGTTATGCATTGTGATTATGAAAAGGATCTCTGGGATAAGATTTAAAATATTTATGATGGAGATGCTAAAGTAAAGGGAGCTAAACTCCAAACCTTTAGAGCTAAGTTCGAACAATTGAAAATTAAGGAAGACGAAGACATTGCAACCTACTTTCTATGAGTTGATGAAGCAGTGAATACTATTAAAGGTCTGGGAGAAGATATGAAGGAACCGATCATTGTTCAAAATGCACTAGGCTCTCTACCTATGATATTTGATCCAAATATTTCAAAGAAAGAACATATCTAGACACCTTGAGCATGGATGAGATATGTGGGATACTCACCACCTATGAAATGAGAAAAGAACAGGAGAACCCAGTTACAAAGGAATTAACATTCAAAGCATCCAAGAAGGCAAAGAAAAAGAGAAAGAAAAAATCAAAGTCAAATTTTAGCTGCATCGATGATTCAGAAGATGACAAAGAAATGAAAAACTTCGTCAGAAAATTGAAAAAAAGGAACTGAAAAATATAAAGGTATGCTTCCATTGAAATTTTTTAATTGTGTTGGTGTTATTCATTTTTCTTCTAAATGTCCTCATAAGAATAAGGAAAGTGATGAAGAAGAATATCATAAAAAGAAAAAGAAAAATCAAAAGAATAAAAGAAACAAAAAATTGTTTTTCAAGAAAAGTCTCTGCACCAAGGAAGACAATTTATCATCAGGGGAGGAAGCAGACAGTGACGTCGATACATAAAGAGTACTCTTCATGGAAGTAGAATATTCTGAA
Source organism: Picea glauca (assembly GCA_000966675.3). NCBI lineage: Eukaryota > Viridiplantae > Streptophyta > Pinopsida > Pinales > Pinaceae > Picea > Picea glauca. The sequence continues at coordinate 31,341 of JZKD02S1679856.1, read as the reverse complement.
GAAGATTATGAGGAAGAAGGAGAAGTCAATCTCAGAGAAGAATTAATCAGTGCACTAGAAGAGCTAAGGATTGAAATAAAGAAAATCAAGTCACTCAAGGAAGAACTAAAATAAAAACATGGATATCAAAACTCCAATTTCAAGAAAGTTGAGAAGATGATCGCAAAGTTAAAAATCCAAGTAGAAGAAGACAAAATAATCAAAGAATCACTCAAAGGTAAGTTAGATGAAAATGATAGGATGATTGAAGGCTTGGAAGCATAAATAGTCACTCTAAGGAAAGATATTTAGAAGAAGGACATGCAGCAAAACAACATCAAAGTATTGGATGAGATCATTAGCAGTTAAAGTCCATATCATGACAAATATGGACTAGGATATAACCAGATAGAGAAAGGCTCAAGCTCCAAGACAATAGAACAAAGAAGCTATGCAAAAACAATGAGAGGCTCTTCCAAGAATGAAGAAGGCAAGATGAACCAATAAGAGGATTATAGATACACTGCCCCACCCAGAAGGTCCATATTTTAGAATCAACAACAATCAACAATGTAGAGACCCTGAGAAGAGGAAGGATTCAGAAGAGCAACACATTTTAGAAGATCCTCCACCCCCAGGTATCAAACTATTTTTCTTGTTTTATGCTATCCATGCAATAATTTTGGGTGTAAAGCTGTGAATTGTAGATCCAACACCAAGAAAAAAAATGACTATGAAGGTTACAAAAGAAAGGATTATTCAAGAAGATCTCATGAAGTATAGAGCAGAAGCTACACCATATTTGAATCATTGATAACTGAAGTAGAATGATGCAAGTGTAACAAATTTGGACATAAGGCCAAAGATTGTAGAATGACTATTTCTCCTAGAGAGTCACAACATAGTATCAACAATCACAGACATGAACCACAAAGGATATGGATAAGAAATCAGGACCGATTTAACACTGAAGAATGCATGCTTTCTCTACAAGATAAAAACAAGAGACGTGGATGGTATGTTGATAGTGACTGCTAAGAGCATATGAAAAGTGATATGGACATGTTTATAACTTTGAAGAAGGAAATAGATGGATCAATTTCATTTGGGAATGACAACTCAACCAAAATAATAGGAAAATGGACACTTAATCTTGAAAGCAAGGATGCAAAAGAAGAAAATGTTCTACTAGTCGAAGACATGAAACACAATCTACTGAGTGTAAGTCAAATGTGTGAACAAGGACACATACTTTTGTTTGATTCTCACAAATGTGAAATAAGAAAAGGAGGGTCAGACAAATTGTTGGCTACAACTGTAAGAACTCCTAGCAATATATATGCACTAAACAAAATTGGAAAAGAAAAATGTTGCTTAGGAAAGGAAGATGAAAGTTGGCTCTGGCACAAAAGAATGGGTCACATAAATTTTTATAATCTTGTCAAGGTTAGAAAGAAGGAAGCGGTGAGAGAAATTCTAGAGATCTCAAAGCCAACAAACATTCTATGCAAGCATTTCCTACAATGAAAATAGACCAAGACAAAGTTCAAGTCAAAAGAATACTCCACAACAAAGCCATTAGAGATTGTAAATATCGATCTAGTTGGAATGAAAAGAACAAAGCGATCGAAATGTGAACAATACTTCATGCTACTAGTTGATGACTACATAAGAATGACTACAATTTTCTTTCTCAAGAAGAAGTTAGAGGCAGTCGAGAACTTCAAAACATACAAAGAGATGGTTGAAACTGAGACAAAGTTGAAAATCAAGTGTTTGAGATTAGATAATGGAGAAGAGTTTACATCAAAGAGTTCATGGAATATTGTAGTGAGCATGGGATAAAGAGGAAATTCTTAGTAGCCATGACACCTTAGAAAAATTGAGTGGTCAAAAGGAAGAGAAAAACAATACAAGAAATGGCTAGAACCATGTTAATGGATTCCAAGTTGACATACGTCTTTTGGGTGAAAGCAGTGCATATAATAGTTCACATTTAGAACAAAGGAATGCTTACTGGTTGGGTACTCAATCAAAAGGAAAGAATACAAATGATTCAAGTTAAGACTCAATAGAATAGTGGAAAGAATCAACATGATGATCGATGATATAGATGGACATAAGATAAAAGAATAAAGAAAAGATTTAGTGAAACAAAATCACGAAGAAGATTTAAAAGAAGAAGAAGCAAAAGAGGAAGAGGAAGAGCAGTCAGAAGCAAAGCAAAAGAAACAATATATTCAGGTATCTCCAAAGACACCCACCAGACGAGTGCGGAAGAATCATCCATTATAATAGATCATTAGAAATAAAAATGAAAGAGTTGAAACTAGAAGAAGAATACGTTCACCAGAACAACTGCACCTAACACTGTATCCACATTTGAGCCAAGCAATTTTGAAGAATCCACTAAGGATGAATTCTGGATTAAATCTATGGATGAATAGTTAGAATAGATAAAAAATAATGACACTTGGGAATTGGTTCCAAGGCCGAAGAACAAGAATGTAATCGGTGAAAAGTATGTCTTCAGAAAAGAAATTGAATGAGTATGGATAGGTTACCAGGAACAAAGCAAGGTTGTTATGTAAAGGATATGCTCATGTTGAAGGTATAGAATTTGAAGAAAACTTTGCCCCATTTCCCAGAATGGAAGCAATCAGACTGATCCTAGATTATGCATGTTCTAATAATGTTAAAGTGTATTAGATGGGTGTGAAATCAACATTACTAAATGAAGATCTTGAGGAAGAAATCTACATCAAGCAACCTGCAGAATTTCAGTTGTCAGAGAAGGAATATTTTGTTTGCAGGTTAAAGAAGGCCCTATACTGTCCCAAACAATCCCCCATAGCATGGTATTCAAGACTAGACATATACTTACAACAACAAGGGTTTAGGAAAGGAAGTGCAGACAACAATCTCTACATAAAGGTAAATAAAGATAGTATCATGTTTATTGAAGTTTATGTTGATGATATTATTTATGGAAGTGATGATGACAGGATGAGTCATAAATTTTCCAAAGACATGCAAAATGAGTTCGATATGTCATTGCTTGGGCAATTGTCCTTCTTTTTTGGGACTACATATATGTCAGAGCAACACATGTATATTCATCTCTCAGACTAATTATATAAGATAAATGCTAAAAAGGATTGTAATGGAATATTGCAAACCAGTTAGTACTCCTATGCATACCAGTTGCAAGTTAAGTAAGGATGATTATTCAAAGGATGTGGACCAGAGAAAGTACAGATCGATGATCGACAATTTACTCTATGTGACATCTTCTAGATCGGATGTGATGCAAGCAATTGGACAGGTTGCAAGGTTTCAATAAGCACCAAAGGAATCACATGTTATGGCAGTGAAGATGATATTTAGGAATCTAAAAGGTACAAAAGAATTTGGATTATGGTATCTAAAAGGGAATGATCTATCTCTTATTGCCTACACAGATGCAGATTGGGCAGGTAGCATTGGTGATATAAGAAGTACCGATGGAGTAGTTTTCTACTTGGGTGAGTGTTTGGTATCCTGGTTAAACAAGAAACAATATTCAATATCCTTATCTATATTAGAATCATAGTATATTGCAACAACAACATGTTGTACCTAGGTGCTATGGATGAAACAAACCTTGAAGGATATACATGTTGAATATGATGATCCCATTCTAATATTATGTGATAATACCAGTGCCATCAATATCTCAAATAATCCAGTGATCCACTCCAATATGAAACACATTTCAATCAAGTTTCACTTTCTATGGGAACAGGTTGCAGAGAAGAATATCAAGTTCGAGTATTGTGGGACAAAAGAATAGATCACATATATCTTCACCAAACCGGTTCCAAGGAATCCTTTGAGTATCTTCGATAGAAATTTGGAATAGTTTTTTCCCCACAGTGAATTTTGAATTCTTTTCATATATGTCACAAATTTACTCGAGGAAGCACCATTGATAAGAAAAAGGATAGTTCAGTCAGGGGGAACAACCCAAAGGATAGTTCAGATAAGGGGATCATCCCCAAAGGGAAGATACCTTTTTCCATTGATGTCAAAGGGGGAGAGAGTAATCAGAGGCATGAATGGAATGAAGAGAAGGAATAGAGGCATGATTCAATGGCGAGCAATGACCACATGAGAATCATGAGCAAAAGTATTTCTATGTCATAAATGTTGCATCACAGTACAAAGTGTTTCCATTAATGCGAAAGTGGGAGATTATTGATAGATTGGGTTGGTTGTCATTGATGTTAACCCTTGAAGCAAGTCCGATAGAAAATTTAGGTAGCCCCAGAGGTGTGGTTAAGGAAATCGAGTTTTTATGAGTATTAAAGACATGAAGATCAATGCATTTTCATGTAAGACTATCATATATGGATAGTACACGTCGTGCCGTTTTCGGTGATATGTGGTATGCCACATGGTTCCTCACAGTTGAGGATATATGGCTTTGTGAATTTGGAGGACCCTCATGAATATTCTAGAATCCCCTAGAAGGTCAACAAAGAAGTAAATTATTATAGAAGCTCCTAGAAAGTCATCAAGAAGTTTACTTGTCAAAGTAGTTGAAACTAGGAGTTAATTATGGGTAAATTTGTTGAAATAAGAAAATAATTAAAAATAAATTACTTGTAACAAGAAATGGTGAGTTTAATAATTATGGGTAAAGTAGTTGCAAAAAGAAACTGGGTTAGACCTGCAAGAGGAAAGTTAGGTGAAACAGTTAGAATATGACCCCTAAAGGAAGGCACTTGGAGAGTATAAATAAGAGAGCAAGAGACTCCCATTAGCATCTATTAAGCACATTGAATATCTATCTTGTGAAAGGTTTATTGTAGGTACTCATTGATACATATGAAGTTGTGCAAGTTTGAGGTAGTGAAGGAAGAGTGATGAAAAAGTTTCACAGTTGCAGAAGAGAGCGAGAAAGTCATGAAAAACCCTGATTAGGGTCATCCCCATGGGCCAAACAGTAAATATCCTGTGATTTTCCTATATCTTGTCACGCGAGCCCCCTACGGGACAACTAGATTCATCATGCGAGGCACTACCAAATATCAAGGAAGAGGCATGGTTTAGATTGCAGAGGCTACAAGAAGTGTGACAATGTTCAAGTACAACAAATCTATCTACATGATCAAAATCCATGTTATATGCTTGTTTGTAGTTAAATGTTGGTGATTGTGTGAGATATGGTTATGGGAGATTGAGTAGTTTCCCTGGAAGGGAGATTGGATGTATGGTACATACTGTATGAGACAGGTCTACAAGGCACAATGTTGGTATATTTGTTGTTTTTCATTGGCACACTTTGTTGGGTATATTGTTGACGCATACATTGTATTTAGTACATGTTTGACGGATTTCTATTGAGGTGTGTTGTTGAAGTTATTGGTATAGATTGAGGTTGCATATTAGCGAGGGTTTGATGCTTGGTTTATGTGAGGGTTCACTACACTTGGTTTATGATTTTTTGTATATGTATGGCACATGATTAGAGAGACATAGTTGTACATGATTTGAGCTATACACTTGTGACAATTGGTATGAGATCTATGTGATCAGATCTGATTGGTTGAGGAGACTATTGTGATAGGTAGTTGGTATAGGTTTTAGAGTGACAGGTTTGATAGTGACAACATGACAATGGAAATATCATTTATTTGACACTTATATTTCAGGGTGGTTGGACTTTGACTCAATATTCGTCGCCTCCCATTTCAATATTTATGGAAATGGGCAGTAAAATGGACTTCGTGAACCATTCTTCTAATAATTGATCTGGAATAACAACGTTGATTAACCGTATTCGTCGCCTCCACTCATGAATATGATAAAAAATGTGAGTGGAAGTGGATTGCTGAAGGGAGGTCCAAATATCCGTACTAATTCATATATAATTGGCAGTTGAAAATGGGTTAAGAAGGCCATTTCAAGCGCATTAAATTCATTGAATAATCCTCATGGTAATTCAATACACCACTTAGCTGCTGAGCCCATAAGAGTTCACTGGAAAAAACACAACCGAATAGAATCATCCATTAATGAGTTCGAAGAACACCAAAGATGGGACGTCATAACATGGTTATTGGGGTCTTCCCGAGGTTTACCGTCAAACTTAGGAATATCATATGGTAACTTGGCATGAATTACTGGCCAAAATGGATAATGTAGTATGGGATCATTCATCAATCTTGAAAAAATTGGAAGGTCCAAAGTGGGTACAAAAGGTAATTCTCGATTGCTTTGAGGATACTGGTAATAGTGATGAGGCATCAAAATACCAGTAGGACCATAATTCAGAGGTAAAGGTACGTTATATCATGACGATCCTCCCATAGGTTGCTTTTGAAGAATCTGGGAAGTAAGAGTGGGATTCGCCAGTTGAGGAATTCGGGTATCGAACGCTGGGTTCACTAGTTGATTAGGTATACTTGTGGAGGAAAAACTGTTTGACTCGGTTGACCCCAAATAGGGTTAATAACACCAGGAAATGGTTGTCCAAAATAGAGTCACAAGGGAGTAGGATTAGAGGGTGCTGCCTGAGTTATTTTCCACTATGAAGGACCCACCATAGCAGTTTTCCCCTAGGGTTGTTGCTGGCTTCCAACAAAAGGGTTTGGAAGTTGTCTTATAAATTTCCCTCCAGTCACAAGTTGGGTTATGGCTTGGATTTTTCCACCAATAGGAAAATTTCTGCTAATGGGAATATGTTGACTGATGGGATTATGTCCACTGGCATAAAACTGTTCCCTGAATGAAACTTGTGTCACAATAAGATTCTGTGTTCTAAGAGGAGGCGGTGTCCTGATGGGATTCTATGGTATAAATGAAACTCTGGTTTTCAAAGGTATAGTGTGTGAAATTTTCATAGTGTTTCTTAATTGACTAAGAAGGAGAAAACCCAAGCTACTTGACATTTGACCTGAAACAATAACAACATTACCTATTTGTCCCTAAGGGTGACCAAGTAAATGACTTGGGATAAGTATATGCAAGACGAAGGAAAATGTCATAGGTGATTGTGTCGAGGTAGGAAGAGGTTGGGTCAGGGTCATACCCATCTTAAGGAGGATGACCCAGACTGAATATGTTCTCCATAAAGTATAAGGAGTAGGAGTAGAAGTCTGAGTAGGATTAAATAATCTTGATGTTTGAATAGGGGTAGTAAATCTTTCTGTAGGGCTATATGTTCTTGAGTCCATAGTGAATAATTCCTCATATAGTCTGAGTGGTAGTTGGGAAGGATAATATTGTAGCGTGGATTTAAAATCTCCTAAAGGAGTTATCTTTAGGACCATTGGGCCAAAAGGGTTAGTTAAAGGTGGGTTTGTAGGAACAAAACCTTCCTGAAAACCTATGACCCTTCTGCAATTTTTTCAGGAGAGGTTACACTCCCAGTATCAGAGATAAATTCTTCATTTATTGTTCCTTTATGGGAAGGATCTTAGGGTGAATGAGGAGGTAAGGGTTCACAACATTCCAGAGGAAACCCTTGCATCCTACAAGACCTACAAATATCATCATCAACCAGATTTAAGAAAAAACAACAATATTAGGGCCAACTATAAGTGACGAAAGAACACACCCTTAAAAAAGCTAAAGGTAATCAACTAGACAAGCAATAGATCGATATTTCGAAGACGGTATATAAATCCATCAACAAAGATATGAGAATCAATTATCCCGACCTCCACTTATCATCCCTTATCGGTGCAAGCAACCCTCACTTCGTGGGGCGCCCTCCAAGGGTATTGAATGTGTGATACGATGTCTGCCCCAGGTACCATGGGAATATCCACACAGTCACCTTTGTAGATACCTAGGAAAGGCCACTAAGGCTACCAATTCATAGTCGGCCTCCGGGGGGCACAATCGACATTCAAGATTGAACACATGGGAAGGATATCAAAGTCCAAAGCTCTTCAAGAGAATTGAAGACAAGTGGAATGCAAGAATCCCGAGGACCCCGAACAAATTCAGGATTTACAAAGCACCAAGACCAAATGAAATAAGTGATTTCTCAAGAATAACCCCCTTAATGTATGATGATAAATGAAACAAAGGTTTTATATGTTTCATACCTTAACTTCATCTAATATCCTCCACCCTTGAGAGGCCTTGTTTATATAGAGACTTGGGAGGTTTAACCAACTTTGAATATCAAGGTAAGGTTGATATATTTCCTCTATAAGTTAGGATTGATTGCCCAAAAATAAGAGACTCGATCTCATGAGTCATCCCTTGATCATAATCACTAGAAGCATTCCAGAGCTGACCCATAGGAAAAGGTGGAATTGGTTAAAACCACCCTAACGGGACTAGCTCTCCCTACAAACTTGACATAGGGAGTTAGGTACACTCCCTCCTGGTCTAGAAAGACGTTTCACCCAAGGGGTGATGCTCCCTAAGCCATGGCAAGTGGGTGTCGATGCTCCAACTAGGCCAATTGAGAAAGCAGGAGACAATGTTGTCGGCCTTCAGAAAGTGGATTCTCTTCTCTTTGATATCTAGGGAATATGAAAAAATGTTTTCCATGGTGTCGGGGATGTGGAACAAAGTTGCAACATTTAGATGTGAAAATTTTGGGTGTAACAATCATAAACCCTTATTATTCTTTGAACACCAAGTTCTAACATAAAATATCTTCCATAGAATTCCTCAAGTAATAGTTGGCAATGAAAAGAATTGCAAAATACCTTGATGAAATATGGAATCAAAATCATGCCTCTTGGGCACTCATCGTGAAACCACCATGTTGTGAGTCCTCCCAATGTGAAGAAAAAAAATCTCATCATAATATCCTCGTGAAAAAATCTCAGTTATGCTATAAAATTCATGAAGTTTTGAACATGTTGGGAAACCTCAAAAGGTAGTCTTGTGAAAATCATGACTTGTTGAAGATATCCTAAAGGGGGAAGCGAATTTGGGTGTCCATGGATTTTTGAGTAATCTAGACATCCTCTTGTAGCATCCATACTTTAAAAGATCCTCAATATCAACAATCAAAATCTTAAAATACAATTCATACCTTGTAAAATGCCATAGTGGAGTCGCCAAGATGATCTTGCTTCAATGATCCTTCAAGATTGCTGGATGTGTTCACCTCTACATCCAACAATGTCTTCAAAGTATGAAAGGAACAAGGGCTTTGTCCCTTCATGGAGTCGCTATGTGATAAGGATATATTCAATGAAATCACTCTCATAAAAATGTCGTTTTCTTTCCGAGGAGAATGGGATTTATCCTTGACAATGACACCAAAAAATGTTACCACCCAAATTGTACGTAACGATGAAATCCCTAGTCCACAAGGCACAATATGAAGGAAACCTCTAGGAAAGTCACCACTATCACCTCAAAAACCTATCCTCTACTGATTTAGGCCGACTCTCCTTTGGCTCAAGGGGGGTATTCCCTATTAGGATAACTAAGACTAAACAATGAAACACAAGGTTATGTTGAGAGTAGCCTTAGTAAAATGAGGTTTGAATTTTTTTAGGGTTGTTTAGAAAAGTGATGGAAGGACATCAAGAGATCAATTCCAAGTCCAACTAGGGAAATTGAGTCAAGCTGAATCATATGGTAAATTAGGTTAAGGAGAAATCCTTAAGGGAATTGGCTTATTTTCTCAAAGGATTAGGGTTTGAGACTAGCACCACGAGGTTGAATTAATCCCTCACCCAATCAAGATAAATAATGGATTCAAGGTCTACAAGAAGGGTTTTTCTTAAGGGAATAACTTGCACCATCCAAAATAAACTATGACTTCATGAAAATACTTAATACTTCAGTTAAGGAACCATAAGGAAAAACATAGCATGGTATCAAATACTCACTAAACCAATAAGGAAGAATGAGGATAAACCTTAAAATTCTTCCTCCACGTGATAAAGTTATCCCTATATGGATTGATCTTGAAGGCTTAGTAGGAGACTTGAAAAAACTCCACCATTATTATTCATGCACCAAAATAAAACCAAGTAGGAAAAGCTTCAATAGTTGGTAACATTCATCCCCAAAGAAAGAAACCTTAACACCATAAATTCTCCAATAAAGATATATCGATTAGGCTCCAAAAGAGAGAGATCCAAATTGTCCAAGCATGAGTGAAAATGAGGAATTACAACTCTTTGTATAGATTATGCATCCCTTCCTTTTACAATAAAACAATAATATCTCATGTAATTCCTTATATATAGCATAAGAAACATAAAATACAACTAACTAATCTATCACAACAAAAAAATAAAAGTGGTCAAACCACATGTACAATGAACAAGATGAAATGAACCCCCAAAGTGAGGTCTTCTCCTTCAAGAAGGGTGAATGTTGTCCAAAGCTTCCATGCTGGCCTCCAAAGGCCCTCCAAAGGTCAACTCCCTCTTTAAGAGTGTAAATCAATCCTCCAAATGGTGACATAAGCCATTCAAAGGGGGGAACTCCTCCAAAGAAAAAAGAAAAAAATCCTCAAGGTACCATGAATAGACTCCAAAGGATTTAAAAAATGCGTAGATGGCCAATGTTTCCTTGAAAGTGGTGCTCCAAGTCTCAAATGATGTTGTGAAAGCATCCTATATAAGAAAATCTCGAATGTCCAACTTTTTTAGTGCAATGGCCTCATGAAAAGGTGGAATAATACCCTCAAAGATGGAGGACTCCATAGAATAAGCTCATTAAGTATTCAAAAAATTCCTAAAAATTATGTCCACATCATCAAAAGAGTTTCAAGTGCACACCACATCGTCATAAGTCATTTCAGTTACCCCCATGACTTTCATAAGTGACCAAAGTCTAGGTTGGCCCTCATGAGAAATGATAGTAAGCTCATAAAGTGACAACTAAAGAGAGAGCTCAAGTTTTTTTTTATGTGGTGTATGTAGATGAAGTCCATGTGTGCAAAAATGTCCCCCAAAGTGGTTTGGGAGGTGTGGCCATTGCCTTGGGATATATGGAAGGCCTAAAAAAATGTGAAAACTGCCAAAAAATCAGAATGAGACTGCTAACTCAATAGTGTCATGTCATGCCATCAAAATGTCATGCTCATGAGAAATGCACATGAACACCCCTACTAAGAGGAGGGGTAACAAACCACACCCAAGGGGGGGAGTAGGAGTAATACTATTTATGTCTTTATCCCATAACATTTCATTCAAATATGGATTTGGTCAAGAAACAAACAATTTCTATGAGATGATGAATCTAAAACTAGTTTTGAGGCTAGCTCACAAGGCTAGAGTCTCACATATTCAAATTTACGAGGAATCCCTTCTAGTAATTCAATGGATGCAGAAGGAAATAGTACCAAGGAATTTTACATTATAGCCTTTGTATAATGATGTACATTCACTGATATCAATTTTCTCATAGATATCCTTTTCACACATGTACATGGATAGGAACATGATAACAAATGGTCTTTTAAAAGATGGAACATGGTTGGATAGAGGATCTTGGTTGATCACAAAACATCAAGAGGGGACTACTTTCGAATATGCTCATGAACCTTGGCTTTAATATGCTCTAGTTTCTTACAGTTTCTTGTTTTAATCTGGGTACATATGCTAACTAAGAATAGGAGTACGTTAGGTTTATAGCTGATGAAATAAAACTTTCTTTTTGAATTGATGAAAGAAATCCTTTGAATTTTTTTGGCAATATTTTATAGAACATCTTGAAAAATAATATGAGATATATAGAAATCTCACAAGATATAAGAGCTTTTTTGAATGCTTCAAGCATTTGATGTATTGTAATTTTGTTCATATAAATAAAATTACAAACTTTTTTCTTTGGAAAAAAATATTACGAAGTTTATATCAATAAGAATATCCATTAAAATAATAATTTTAATTTTTTTATTAATGATATCTTGTTTAAGGTTTTGAATAATCCAGTGACAATCAAGTAGAGACAATGGCATTGTATCAAGGGGTAAAAATCATCAAGTCGAGAGGCATCAAATGACTTATTGTTCCAAGGGACTTTACAATTATAGTGCGACATATAAGAAATCATTCAAGTCCTCACCGATATGTGTCCACAAAGACTTATTTGTAGAGTTCAAGTGTTGGAAAAGAGCTTTGAAAAAAATTAATTCTTCCAGGTTCTAAGGGTATATAACTTATTAGAAAACCTTCAATCCAATGAAGCAAAATCAATCGACATTTGAATGTTACACAAATGGGGGGTTCCATCCATTTCCCACCTCCCTTAAAGATGTGAAGTACTTAACAATTTAAAGGTAAGAAGGTAGCATGTATCACTCAATCCAAATGGTGAAGCTTAATAATAATGAAGGGATGTACATTAAAATCCTCCCATTCTCCGATATCCACACAATTACTATGGCACAAGGCAAGGGTTATCAACATCGAGGTGATGGAAAGAAAGGATGAAGGTGGATAAATAATTCCTAGAGAAGATGGTCAATGCTTAGAGTTGGTATTTTCTAGTTCTTTGCAACATGGGATTTTCCCTGGTATCTAGTGTCTATGTTTGTGGGGAGACAAGGTTTCTCTCAAGCATATTTTGGCTTTGTCTTATCAAGATTTGTTTTTCAAGTTCTAGTTGGGTACGCATCCTTGTGGGAAATTAAAGTGATTTAGGTGAAGGATCTGTTCCATGTGGGTGACATAATTTTAATTTGGATGAAAATAATGGTGGGGCATAGGCATTTGAGCTGATGTATCCTTTGTGAGGCTTTGGGATCTCCAAAGTTCCCAGGGAAGAAATAAATGACAAATTGAGGATATTAAGTAGCCCTTTCATATTTCAACAATAAATTTTCGGTTTTTTGGAAGTGTAGAGAATGAGGGAAACACATATTTTTGAGAAATTAGCACAACAAGGAAGGTAACTGGAGAAGTTGGAAGAAAGCCATAAAACTCTCTATGACCTAGTTCTAGGCCTAGATATTATCTCACACTTGAACGAAGACACTTTATATTCTAGGGCCACTCCCTCAAAGCTGTCCATTGGCACAACTTATAATGCAATAAAAGTCGAGGAAATTTTTCAGCAAAAGCCCTGCGATATGGAAATTGGAAATGTAGATATGGAGTTCAACCCTCAGGAGACCATTAAGAAAGAATCCATAAATGGGAATTATCTTATCTAAGTGTAGATTCTTATTGGTAGTTTATTTTCTCAGCCAATGTGTTAGGAAAGATTCCAGTTGGATCTGGAACTATATTTTTAGGAAAGTAAGAACAACTCATTTGATAAGAAACATTCTAAAAATTTTGTATCTTTTTAAAATATTGATATCAAACCATTTTTTTCATCTTTGTACTATGTTGTTCAACTTATCCACAACCAATTTTTAATACAAATGATAATTATGTTTTAGATTTCTGGATGTAAACTGTGTATGGAGTTTTTTGAGACGTCCAACGTTTCACATGGACACACCACCCATCATCAAGGATTGTTGAAGTAGTGAGAGTTGGGTGGAGTGTACACTAGAAATCATTGCTTCAACAATCCCTACTGATGGTTGGAGTGTCTAGTTGAAATGTTGGACGTTTCAAAAACTCCATACACAATTTACATCCAAAAATCTAAAACAACATTACGAGGAACTGCGAAAATATGCATACAAATGATAACTGTTAAAAAAAAAGTTCTTCAAAAACTTTAACAACTATACAAATTTATTTTTAATATATTAAAAATCTCATTTCATAAATATTATTACTATGCACTAGATGTTGCAAAAATTGATGTTATTATGCAACATATTTTGCATAAATTGATGTTATCATGCACCATATTTTGCATTACTTTTTTAAATTATCACAAACCATAAGAATATCACAAAGTGGCAATCCTTGTGATGTTTTGGAGATGGTATCCCTTCGCAAATGTCGAACCACTAGATGCTTCTATAGTTTCAACAACATTTTAAAGGGAAAAATGGCTTATTGTGATGTTTGGATGTGAAAATAAATATTATTTTTATCCAAATGTTTTGGGAAAGGATTTATCATCATCAAAATTGTATGAAAGTTTTTTTATTTGTTAGTTAATTTAATGGTTATGAACACTTTATGTAGGTAGTGTCGTATGAATCTTTCATACCACCTACACATTTTTCCCAATTTAAAATGGTGTTAAAGATGGGTCAATTCTTTTGTATATGTACCACATTCATTAATAAAAAAACCTAAATACTTAACCAAATTCTACTTGAATAGTGATTTCTTTAGTTCCTTTAAAGTTGATATTATGTTAATAGGCTTAAATATGTCATTGCGTCGAGAGATACTTTCTATAATCTAGTATCATGGAGATGTGTAATTCTTTCATTACTTAATATGGACTCGACACATGACATTTACAAAAATAAAATATTTCAATGTCTGCCATAAATAAAATATTTTAATGAAGGTTTGTATATACTTGGAATGGGATGTTGAAATGGAGGTGGTTGATGAGCGGAAGCAAAGCCATGGAAAAATATGAGGGTGAGATCTTAGCAAAGTGCTGAAATTTGACAGTTTCAATAGTATAGTCAAATTTGATGGATCACTTATGTTTTTTAACAAGTAAGTTATGAAATCATGAATATTCTCTTGTTATGGATAAAGAGATGCTTAAGTCTAGCACTGCAAATTTTAGAGATTTTTTGGGTATTATTCTATGGTTTATGTTGAGTAACTAGCGAATTTACACACCCAAATCTGCAATATGAATGATTCTAGTCACCAAGTGTTCAGAGAAAATCTCTTCCCATTGGGATTAGGGTTTTACTATGTAATATCCAAAATTTACTCTCTTGAATATTGTAAGTATTTTATTTTATAGTCAATAAAGAAGAAGATCAAGACCAGTTGATCTTGAGTGCATATAGGGGCTATGATACCACAAGACGAGAAAGGTGAGGGGGTATAAGGGGGGTTTATGCCTAACAAAATCTACCTTATGTTACTTTGAACCCTCACCCATTTCAAAATTTGAATTTCAAAGCTAAAAGTGGTTAAGAGGAGTGGAGGAAACAAATTCCTCAAACTAAGCCACCATTTCCTAAAATATAGCAAGCTATCTCCCCCACATTCTTGGTGTTGATGTTTGTATCCTGAACAAGTATTTCCACATTGGTTTGTGTATAACATGTGGAAATCATCATTAATACCTCTCAGGACTTTGTAAATTCACTTTAATACCATGTTAATTTTCTAATCTTTCCAAATTTCTGAGATGTATTAATGACGATTTCCACATGTTATACACAAACCAATGTGGAAATACCTATCCGAGCTACAAAATTCAACACTCCCTCTTAGTGACAAAGGTATTCTGCACCACTCTAATTTTGTCTATGAAGAAAACAAACTTATCCTTCACTAAGGGTTTGGTGAGAATGTATACAACCTGCTCATATATGGAAATATAATGGAGCTTGATTGCTCCCTTCTGGATCCTGTCTCAAATGAAGTGATTTTTGAGCTCAATATGCTTGGACTTGTCATGGATTACTGGATGCTCAGAGAGTTTGATACAACTTTGATTATCACATTATATCACAGTGGGCTCCAACTCTTGATCAAATAATCATGTAAGCAATTTGTGAATCCAAATGGCTTCAGAACTAGCCATACTTTCCACCATATACACTGCCTCTGTTGAACTGAGTGCTACAAAATTTTACTTCCTACTAAACCATGAAATCACTGTTGATCCCAAGTTGAATCAACACCCTGAAGTTCTCTTCCGATCTGATGCACTCCTTTCCCAATCTGAGTCTATATATCCCTACAACCTCACTCCATCACCTCAAATACACCCTAGACCATACTCCACTATACCTCTCAAGTACCTGAGCACATGCTTCATTGATACCCACTGCATTTGCCTCATCTCCACTATGAAC
Source organism: Picea glauca (assembly GCA_000966675.3). NCBI lineage: Eukaryota > Viridiplantae > Streptophyta > Pinopsida > Pinales > Pinaceae > Picea > Picea glauca. Next base: position 15,473 of record JZKD02S1679856.1, on the reverse strand, counting down.
AGATTCAAGGTGTTCATAGCAAAACATATATCTAGCCCAGTGTTGACCAAATACATCAAAGAACCTATAAACTGTCTGTATAACCTAGGGTCCACCAATTATGAATATGAAGTGATAACATTATTCAGATTGGTAACCATAGGTGTAGCCATCGGTCTACAACCATGCATCCTAAATCTATTTTTGGTTTACCTACTATTCCTAGGAACTTGAAGCAATGTGATGCTTGTATCCTTGGAAAGCATAGCAAACAACCATTTCATGATTTTACTTCTAGAGCATGTAGACAACTTGGACTGATAAATTTTTATTTATGTGGCCTCATGGTTGTTCCATATGAAAATGGTAATAAATATATCATGTATTTTATTGATGATTACACCAATATGTGTTGGGTGTACTTGTTGAAAGATAAATCACAAGATTTTGAAACTTTTAAAAATTTAGAGAGAATTATTTTGGATTAACCACGATGAGAGACATGTTTTTGATCGATGTTTCAAATCTCAATACATAGATTCATATTCAAGACAATAAGTCGAAGGTAAGGGATGCCGATCTTATGGAATAAATACCTACGATGCCAATAATTTACGTTTGTTGGTTGTGGAGCCTGATTATCTCCCTGATTCATAGGTTTGTTTCAACCATGCTTGGACCCCATTCCCTAACGGGGGGTGGTGTGTGTGGAGGGGATTTACCCCCCACAACTGTTTCCAGAGGGGGTGACGATAATTTTTGTAGCCCCCCCTGGCAGAGGATTCAGGGGAAATGCCCCTGAAGTGAAATTTTGGGAAAAATCACCTTGTAAATCTGGACCATTCATTATAAAGTCGTAGATCTAATGATAGAAGTTATTTTAGAGGTTTTTTCCCTCGAAGGAAACCCTATTTTATGAGGGAATTGTATTGTGGTTGTGTATTATTACAAATATTGTATTCTGAGAGAGGATACTATGAGAGAAAGAAGAGGAAGTTACAACATGTGTGCTGTAGGTTGTATCCCTTCATTTTGCTAGATAATAATAAGGAAGGACCTGGAAATTTATCTGGTGGGCGTAGCCCACACTAGGTGAACCACATATATCTGTGTCTCTATTGTATTGTGTATATTCTGTGTTTTATTTTCGCATTTGTCTTATTTTATTGCTCCACGATCCTATTTTTTTAACAACTGGTATCAAAGCAAAAGGTAACTTGAAGGAAAAGAGGGTTCCTGTTTTGAGTGGAAGCAATGGCGGAAAATGGAAATTTTAGGGTCGAGAAATTTGATGACCAAAAATACTAGTTATGGAAGATGCAGATGAAAGCTTATTTATATCAAAAGGATCTATTCCTACCATTGGGTGGAATAGAAAATAAGCTAATGACCATGAAGGACGGATAATGGGAGGTTCTTAATAGAAAGACACTAAGAATGATATGACCGAGACTGACAACATCGATGGCTTTCAACATTTCAAAAGAAAAGACAAAGAAGGAGATGATGGATACATTGGCTAAACTGTATGAAAAACCCTCGACGTCCAATAAAGTATTTCTAATGAAGAGATTATTTAATATGAAGATGTTAGAAGGTGGGTCTATTGCAGATAATTTAAATGAATTTAATACGGTTACTAATCAACTAAGTTCTGTAAAAGTGGACTTTGATGATGAGGTCAGGGCTCTTCTAATATTGTGCTCATTGCTAGAAAGATTGAATGGCTTGGTCATGGCTATAAGTAACTTTGTCTCTGGTTCAAACACTCTAAAATTTGATGATGTTGTTGGTGTTATCCTTAGCGAGGAAATGTGACGGAAAAGCACAGGTGAGACATCAAGTAACGTGTTGAATATGGAGAACAGTGGAAGAAAAAAGGATAGAGGAATGGGCTCAAGGAACCATGGGAATTGTAGGAAGGGAATATCCAAATCTAGACTGGGAAAAGTAGAGTGTTGGAATTGTGGGAAGAAAGGACATCTGAAGAAAGATTGCAGAGCTCCAAAGAAACAAAGAGATGGACAAGAAGAGAAAAATCAAGAAGCAAATGTAACATGTGATTTGTTACAATATTCTTTGATTCTTTCTCTAGACAATATTTCTAAGTCTTGGGTAGTAGATTCAGGGGCTTAATTTCATGCCACACCCCATAGGAAACATTTTCTAGATGATATTTAAGGTGATTTTGGACAGGTTCATTTGGGTGATGATGCACCATGCAAAATTGTTGGAATGGGTAAGGTACAAATAAAGCAAAATAATGGAAACCAATGGTTATTGAAAGAGGTAAGACATGTACCCAATCTAAGGAAAAATCTAATTTCAACAGGGTAGTTGGCAAGTGAAGGCTGTATATCTATATTTATAGATAAGGCATGGAAGGTCACCAAAGGATCACTGGTGATAACAAAAGGAGAGAAGGTAGGTACATTGTATTTATGTACTGGTAATACTAACTCTTCTATCTCTTTAGCTTCTACAGGAGTGGATACAACACTATGGAATCATAGGCTTGGACACATGAGTGAGAAGGGGATGAAGATACTTCACAAAAGAAATTTGTTTCCGGATCTTAAACAAATTGATTTGGATTTCTGTGAGCATTGTGTTTGTGGAAAACAAAAGAGAGTCATATTTATCAGAGTTGGAAAAGAAAATAAGAGTGAAAGGTTAGATCTTGTGCACACAGATGTATGGGGACTAGATCAGGTATCATCTCTTGGTGGCTCTCATTATTATGTTACTTTTATTGATGATGCAACTAGAAAAACTTAGGTTTATTGCATTCGACAAAAAATGGTGTTTTTGATACTTTTAAGAAATGGAAACATTTGGTTAGAATGAGACATGAAAAAGGTTGAAGTGTCTCAGATCAAACAATGGAGGCGGATATTGCAGTAAGGAGTTTTATGATTACTGTTCATACCATGGGATTCGTAGAGAGAAAACAGTTATAGGAACACCACAAGAAAATGGTGTGTCATAAAGGATGAACATGACAATCATGGAGCGTGCAAGGAGTATGAGATTGCATGCTGGGTTGCCCTTACAATTATGGGAAGATGTTGTAGATACTACTGTTTATTTAATAAATAAAGGACCTTCAAGATCTTTGGATGGTGGAATTACAGAGGAGGAATGGATAGGTAAAAAGTTAAACTATTCTTTTTTGAAGACTTTCGGTTGTGAAGCATTTGTCTATATTGATAAAGAAAATAGAACAAAGCTTGAGGCAAAATCCAAGAAGTGTACCTTTATTGGATACAATGTTAATGATTTCGGTTATCGCTTATGTGATTATGAAAATCAAAAAATCATTAGGAGTAGAGATGTCATATTCAATGAGAAGGTCATGTACAAAGATCAGTTGCAAGGAAAGAAATAGGAAAAAGAAAAACTAGAATACACAGTGCGTGATGAGATCACTGAATTTTGTTTTCCAAAGGTACCGAAAAATCAAAATGTACAACAACATGAGAAACAAGTACCTCAAACTCCTGCAAGTGTTTTTAGAAGATCTACCATGTTAAGTAGACCCCCTAAATGATACTCTCCTTCATTGTATTATTTATTGTTGACTAATTCTGGTGAACTAGAAAGTTATGAAGAAGCAATGCAGGTAGACACTAAAAAGAGGTGGGAGCAAGGCATTGTTACACATCAAAATGCCACTCTTAAATACCTCACCCTAAGTGTCACAAGTGTCGTAAAAGAGTCATATGCAACTTTCTAAGTGTCACGTACACCTTGACACCATGAAATAACATATGTCACAATCCCTAGTCAATGTGAAGGAGAAATATATCATATGAAGGTCAACATACTATGTGCACATGAAATATTTATTAATATTCATAAAAAAGAAATTAATTTAGTGTGAGAATCCACCTCACATTTAGTTTCCTAATCTCAAGGAGAGGTTGGTAATCTCATGGATGGTTGAGATATTTTCTCAAACCAAAATCCTAATTTGGTGGATCTTGAGAGATATTTCCTCCTTAAAATTCTCGAGAGATATTTTCTCCCTAGGATCCTTGAGAGATATTTTCTCCCTAAAAATCTTGGAAATCCCATTATAGTGGATCTAGTGAGTGATATTATCCATGGTGGTTAAGCCTCCAAATCCTATATAATGAGGGATTTCCATGGAGAAGAGGGAGTAAGTTTGGAGATATCAGACTTATGATTGTGGGATTCTTGCAAGGGTTGGATGAGGAGAGCTTGGAGGAGTTATAGCTGACATCATTCATGGTTTGTAAGTTTTCTTTGTTCTCATTTAATATACTTGGCCTATTTCCTTCAAGTATGTGGTTTCATGTGCTTGTCTATGTTTAATTTGATTTGCATAGATGAATTTGCTTTTCCTAATCCATTAGATTAGAAGGAAGTCACTTGTTTTTGCTGTTCATTGCAGGCATTGATTTGCGCCATAAATTGGATCAAGTTTGCAGATAGGAGCAGTTGGGACAGACGTCGTAAATAGAGTACATACTACTTTACCTTCTCCTCTCTTTTTCGATAAGAAAAATGAATTTATAGGAATGGTAGTGTCCAAATGATTGTTTCTGTCTTGGTTTAGGGGTCAATAATCCAAGGGATAGTTCACCTGTCCATAAGGGAATATTTCCGTAACAAAAATTGGCGACTCCACTGGGGAAGGAAATTGAATTGTATTTCCTTGGATCATCTGAGATTTTTCCCACCTTTAGATCTTAGTTTCTATTTGTTTCTGATATACTTCCCTTTCTCTCTTCTTCATTGAATATTTCACATAGTCTTTGGATTTTTTTTTTGAGTTTTAGCCTTTTTTTGAGTTTCTGGGAAGGGAAACGCTCCTCTACTGTGTACACCTGAATGCTGATATAGGATCAACGCTCCCCTGTAGTGTATACCAGAGTGTTGTAGCACTCTGTCCCTTTGGAAACATAAGTAATGATCTCCTTTTTTGGGTTTTTCTGCCCCTTTCTGCTCACTTTTTCTCAGTCTAATCCTGAGGGGATTTTTGCTAAGATATCTTTGAATACTCTTGACTTTGTTTTGCTAAGAGTTGGGCATTTATCACTCATTTATGTTTATCATTTGAGTCCGAAAATTTTCTCTTAGCAGTGGTCCCCTTGGGTTAACATGATCCCTTGGTTCTTTTTTCCTTTTGAGTTTATTTGATCTTCGTCTTGTAAAGGTTTCAGATTGCTTGACTGTTTAGGACTTTTCATCAACTAAAGTTTGCAAAGGTTTCTTAGTATTTTTCTTGTCTTCGTTTGAAACATCTCACTTTTCTAGATGATTAGGACTCTTATGAAAAACTAGCTTGATTTATGTTTCTTGCTGCTCATCGTTTGAGGATTTTCATGAGTTTGTTTCTTATTTCTCTTTTGCATCATTGAGTTCTCGATTGAACATGTTATCCCCTAATTGTTTTCTTTCAGTTCTCATCACTTTGAGTGTGCTTTGTTTGATTTATTTTTTCCTCATAATTCTTTGTATTAAACTTAGATCTCTTTCATTTGAAAGTTAAGAAGTGAAAAATTTGCATATCTTATTGAATAGTTAATCAAACGAAGAAATTTTGCATTCATTAGGAAGTTTGTTTTGACTTATATTTTGGGAAAAGAGCTAGTTTTGCATGTACATTTCAGTTTTTGGAAACATTTGCTTGGTATTTTGGCATCGTATTGATCCCAAAAATTGAATTTTGCATTGTTTTGAGTGATTTCTTGTGTTAATAAGAATATAACTTTTCTCCTTTCCATACATAGAATTCATCGAAAAAAAGAACTGCATATCATTCTTTTGCATTCTATTGTAGTCGAGTCTCTTGCTCATCGTTAGTTTCATCTCCATGAACCCTTTGAGTTAAAATCCATTAAAATAAAACACACTCTAATAAAATCAACTCAAATATTTTTTGTTTTTAGCACACCAACGATAGCTTAGGACCAACTTCTTTGGACTAGGGAAGTGAGTAAAATGTCCAAGACTACTAAACAGTCTGTAGAACACTAAAGAGTGTATAAATATGACTTTCGTATAAGCATAGACATGAACCCATTATTACATGGGGGATAAACACGAGGTCGCGTACAAGAGAGTAGCAGAGAT
>JZKD02S1679852.1:569701-586448 GCA_000966675.3 Picea glauca | reverse complement strand
GATGATGTCACTTTATTACATAATTCCTTGATCATATGTATAGACTAGTCATTGAATAAGTTAATCTGCCTTTACTTCGATTGGTTCGTTTTGTTGTGATCTGGATGGGACGAGAACATCGGAGCAAATATTGGAACAACAAAGATATAAGGAGAGCGTTCATAAGGTATGTCCATAACCCTTATCTCTTAGTTCATTCAATAGGCTAGATCTAGGGAAAGTGTAGTATTCTGTCCTGTTTTGTTCTAGATACCAGGTGGATCTAGGGAGATCAGTTAGTGTCCGCACCTACGGATTTATCCCAAAGACACCAAAACAGTGATGATCCTTGCATAATGGCTTGAGATCATTACATGTTCCCCTTATATACCGAAGCACCCATTTCACTGCTGCCCAGTGCTCTTTACCTAGATTTTCCATAAACCTGCTAAAAACCCAACTGCATGTGAAATGTCTATCCTTGTACTAACCATCGCATACATTAGACTTCCTACTGCATTAACATATGGTATTCGAGACATATATTCCTTTTATTCTTTTGTACTATGACATAAACTTGAAGAAAGCTTAAAATGGGAAGCCAAAGGGACTAAAACTGGTTTCACATTGTTCATACCAAACCTCAAAAGTATCTTCTCAACATACTTATGTTGTGACAACCAAAGCTTGTCATTCCTCCTATTTGTGAATATGTCCATTCCCAAAATTTTCCTTTCTACTCCTAGATCTTTCATATCGAATGTCCTAGCCATCTGAGCCTTTAACCTGTTGATTTTAGTCATGTTTTTGCTTGATAAAAGAATATCATCAACATACAATACTAAGATAATGAATATGCCATTATTGAATTTCTTAAAGTAGACACAATGATCATACTCACTCCTTGTATAATTCTGACTCACCATGAAAGAGAAAAATTTCTTGTACCATTGTCTGGGCGACTGCCTTACACCATACAATGATTTCTCGATCATGCAAACAAATTTCTTGCTGCGATTCTAAACGAACCCTTCAGGTTGTTCCATGTAAATTTCCTCATCCAAATCTCCATGTAAGAAAGAAGTTTTAACATCTAGTTCCTCCAAATCCAAATCAAGCAATGCAACTAAAGCTAACACAATTCGAATTGAAATAGTCTTTACAACTGGTGAAAAAATTGCATGAAAATCAATACGTTATTTTTGAGAATACCCTTTCGCAACCAACCTTTCTTTGTACCTTTCCACCTTATCATCAACACCCTTCTTCAGCTTGTAGACCCACTTGCAACCTATAGTTTTTTTTTCTCTTGGAAGTTCTACCAGGTCCCATGTAGCATTCCTCTCTAATGACTTCATTTCATCCTTCATCACTTCTTTCCATTTATCATTGTTCGAACCCTTCATAGCTTCCTAATAGCATGAAGGTTCATCATCATTAGTACTTAAAGAAACTAATGAAACAAAATCATCATAACTTCTTGGAGGATTTCTGACCCATGTAGACCTCCTTAGGGAAGTTTGTGGCTCATCCACAATTTGTTGACTATCATTATCAACCATGTCTTCCTATGTTATAGGATACTCTTCATGAACATCTTCTGAAACTTGTTCATGTTCAACTTCATTGGTTTCAAACTGAATTTGATGATACTATGGTGCTTCTTCCTATTTCATTTGAACATCTACATTTGATTTGATGAGAGATGATTCATCAAATATTACATCTTTGTTAATGGTGATCTTGTAGGTAGTAGGATCCCACAACCTGTACCCCTTAATACCATCACCATATCCAACAAAGATAAACCTTTTTTATTTTGGATCTAATTTAGAGCGCTGATGTTTGGAAATTAGAGCATAAGCACCACAACCAAAAACTTTAATATTAGAATAATTACAAGGGTGACTTGTCCATACCTCTTCAGGAATTTTTCATTCTATTGTTGTTGATGGTGATCGATTCCCCAGATAACAAGCTATAGATATAGCTTCTGCCCACAGTTCCTACTACAATTTGGCGTTACTCATCATACTCCTTGCTCTCTCTAGAAGAGTCATGTTAATGTGTTCAACAAATCCATTTTGTTGAGGAGTATAGGCAATGGTTTTATGCCTATCAATCCCAAATTCCTCGCAATAATCCCCAACCTGCATTGATGTAAATTCACCATCATTATCAGTTCTGAAATATTTAATGGATCTACAAATTCTCTTTTCCACTAAAGCTCTAAACTGCTTGAAAACTGTATATACATCGGCCTTACTCTTTAACATATAGATACACACCTTCCTAGAGAAATAATCTATAAATGTTACAAAATATGATGATCCTCCATATGAAATAGTAGGGGATGGTCCCTAAACATCAGAATGGATATAGTCAAGAATTCCCTTATTGGTATGTCTTCCAGTTTTAAATTTCTACCTATTCTATTTTCCATAAATACAGTGCTTGCATAAATCTAACTTTAAAGACTTTAGATTAGGAAGTAACTTGCGATCAGATAATACCTTTAATCCGTGTTCCTTCATATGGCCCAACCATTGATGCCACAGTCGAAAAGAATCACTATCGTTCTCAGATACGGTTGTCGTATGATTTGATTCAGTCCTCCCTTCTAACATAAATAGGTTACTGACCTTCTTTGCTTTCATAACCAATAGAATTCCTTTATAGACCTTCATAACTCCTCCTTGAACAATACTCTTATAATCTCCTATGTCTAAGACTCCCAAAGAGATTAGGTTCTTCCTAAGCTCAGGGACATGTCTTACATCAATTAATATTTTAACAGTTCCATAATTCTACCAATTCCCACAACTTTACACGAGATATCATTTCCCATGTAAACTATTCCACCATCTATAGATTGATAAGTAATAAACCAGTGTCTATGAACACACATGTGGTTTGAAGCACCAAAATCTAATAACCATTGTTGATCATAACGTGAACCAATACTAATTGATAAAACTTCATCATTCGTACTTGAACCTGTTGTTGAACCTGTTTTGGTTGCATTTGCTTCCTTCATCTCTTTTGGGGGGTCTCTTTTGGAGGCTTGTTGTCGCTTCCAATAGTCCTTCTTCAAGTGTCCAGATTTACCACATAACTAACACTTAAGCTTGCTCTTTCTTCCCTTCAAATTTGATCGAGAGAAATCCCTCTGACCGTGTCCTCTTTCTTTAGGTCTTCCTCTGACCACCATCGCCTCAGATGTAGAGGCCTTTCTGAATTGGATTTCTTCCTTGTTTCCTGAGACAGTAAATCTCCAACAATATCATCAAACTCAATCATTTTTGTTGAACTGAAACTAATAGAGGTAACAAAATGATCTCATGACGCAGGCAAAGAACACAATAATGTAATTGCATTATCTTCAAATTTGAATTTTACTCCCATGCTAGTCAACTGAACTAAGAGAGTATTAAAAGTATTCAAATGATCATCTATCTTCATACCTTCCTTCATGCACAAACTGTACAATTTCCTTTTTAGGAAGATCTTGTTTGTCAAGGATTTCGTCATGTATAGGCTTTCCATCTTTGACCACAAACCAAATGTTGTCTTCTCCGAGACAATTTTGAACAGTACATCGTCGACCAAACACAGGTGTATGACACTCAGTGCTCTCGCATCCATCTCATCCCAGTTTTCGTCTATTATGGACACAAGCTGCTTTTCTTTTCCCAAAAGTGTCTTTACCACGCCTTGTTGCACGAGAAGATCATGCATCTTAACCTTCCAGATATCGAAATTGTTCTTGCCATTGAACTTCTCAATTTCGAACTTAGCACTCTGCGTGGGAATATTTTTAAGGAGTCATTGCACCATCCATGATGCTTGACTGGGGATTGTGAAAGAGCCACCACACCTCCCGTGATGCTTGACTGAGAAAATTTTGAAAGAGCCATTGCACCTCCCGTATTTGCTAACCTTTGTAAATGTGAAAAATTTACCCACACGTGAAGTGTATTACTAGCCGCTACGACCTTCAAGAGGAGAGACCTGCAGAAATTTGGAGATTGATGCGCCCTCGACTACCTTCTCCTCAAACCCGCTCTGATACCACTTGTTATATTTTCAAATGCGGAAACACAAATATCACATAAGACAATCAATAATAATGCAAACAAGAAACACAACAATTTACGTGGTTCACCCAAACATTGTGCTACATCCACCAAGCATAGGTATCGATTGTCTTATTATTCAGAGCAAGGAGATTATAGCAGGCTCACACTCATCTCACAAACCTCTTCATTGCACCATTTCATCAATTCCCCTTTATACCTTTACGGGCTTACATCAATAATAAACAGAATTAGATTAATTACATAACTAATTCTAAACTTGTGGATTCATACCAAATTGGCAGATTTGGTTGAACAAACTACCACAAAAAAAAACTCCACTAAATCTACTCAATCTGGATCTACTCAATTTGAAAAATTTGTTGATATATTCAACATTAAATGCATCTAATATCAATACAAAGAACTATGTCCCGTTATTTATCATAAATTTATCATCATCAATTTACCATCATCGAAGTTATATATTCGACTGACAAAATACATGATAACGGGCAACAAAACGTAGCCATTATTAGAGGTGAAGTTCTAGAAGGAATTGGCCATATTCGAAGAGATATATTTCGTTCTATGCATCTTAATATGTGGATAGCTGTAATTTTCCATATGGGAAAGATATGTTTTGTTTTATGCTTCCTCGGATTTGGATTCGCCCATATTTTAATGGTAAATATTTGTTTTATGCAGAGTCTCATTGAGTACGAAATTAATGGGAAGTCAATTTTATTTGGCTTTTGTGCTCAGCGTTTGTGGGATGTCTATGATTAGGTTATGGATTGTTCAATAAAAAAAAATGTACAAAGTTTATATATGTATTTATATTATTAATGAATTTTAAGAAAGTTCACATTAAAAAATGGTTGTGATGTTTTATTTTTTAGGTAGTGATGGTAGACATGCGAGAAAAACAAAACAATATATTGATATTGACCAAACATTACTAAATGAGTCATTTTCATATAATTTTTTAAAGTTTGTGGAGATATAGCCATATTGAAATATAATAATAGTGGTTGGTCATGTGTCCACATCAAGTGTATGGAGGAAAATTTGGTAATTCCTTCAGTGTCAAGTGATATTTAAAAAAATATTAATAATAAAAAAATATTTCATTATGAATTACAAATAAAATATTTCAATATCCTTCTTAATTAAAATAATTCTATACAAAGAGAGAATAATTGAAAGTAAAAAAACTCTTATGTATGCAAAGGCAAGTGGGTGGCCTGCCCGTTCTGTTGGCTAAAAGCATACACAAATATAAAATATACTAGAAATTTAAAAAATTCTAAACCTGACATAGAAAATTGTCCTTCAAAGTATGATGGCTAAAACTACAACAAGAAGACAAGTTTAGCATAGATCATCACACTATTGTTATTGTTAAAGGCATTGGCCTTCTCTATTTTTGTCATTGTAATTTCGAGGGAAAATGTGGCCTAATGGGTTGGTCTATGATCTTTTGTTACTTTAGTGAGTAAATGTTTTTCATTATTTAAACTTCATTATTCGAAGTCCATTAGTTTTATACATACTATGACCTGTCATCTCACTCTTAAGAGTCACATGCTAACCATATATTATTTTGCATTACACAACATGTCATCCAAATGGATAACAAATTATGGAGAAGTCAGGTGTTTGCCACCTGATCCATCTCAATAACACCAAACCATGGCTTCAGAGTTTGCAATGAATTTCGGCACTAAAGGAAGGATATAGTATTGAAAATCCACTGAAACTAAGTTTTGATATCACATTATATGACTAACTAGTAAAATAGACATAGCATATATATATATATATATATATATATATATATATATATATATATAAAATGTTAACAAAAATAATATAGATTTCAACGAACATGAAAATTGTTTATAACTAAAACCATACCAATCAAGCATCAACTATCATTCACTCTCATGGGATAAGGAAAGGCAAAGCTAGATTGACACCTCAGTTTAAAGTCCAAGAGATGCTTAGTTTCCCACTACTAGATTCAGGGTGGAAAAATAACATTTATATTGTTAAAGATAATGCTCACATTAATGTTGTGTGCTAAGTTTGGGGATTGGCTTAAGGTTTTGTAAGAAATATTAGAATTAGTTGGATCTCACTCCAACTATATATACATGTAATGTATGTGTGTGAGTGTGCAATACAAACTATTTTCTGTGTGTGAATCCTGTGCAATGGATGCTCTCTGTTTTTCTATGTTATATGATGTTATTTCATTTTTTACACATTGGAATGAGACCTTTCAATAATAGATCTTTCAATAATATTGTCCTCTTTTAATCCACTTAAACTTTGACATAGTTTTGTAAATATGACTTTATTGACATTATTAGTAAATATTCTCATTGTATCTACATTTAAATGTACAACGTTTGTGAGATATTCATCTATCTTAGAAATGTCATTTTAATGATGTCTAAAGGGTTGATAAACTAAGACTTTAGAAGTTGCCAATTGATATTGCTAGAAAGTTGATATTGTAAGGGTCTCCTATGGCACCCACCAAGTGTGCTCATTTCCTTGGAATATTTGGCAACACGCATGCTCACTCCCTCAGAATATTTAGTGACAGATAGATGAAGAGTACAAGGAATGGAGCAATTAGTTGGGTGAACAAAAACGTTTGGGTGTGGGTAGAAGCACCTTGGGCACACAGTGGTGATGGGCGACACCAATGGGCATCACACCTTACTTTCCTTACATTGATTGATTGAAAAAGACTTTGGTTATGTTTGGGAAAGGAAGAGGCGACTAGGGAGCATGCTCAAGGAGTGAACACTCGTCTTTCCTTATCAACATTAGTGTACAAGAAAGGTTGGAAGACCCATCATCAAACTCACAAGGAGTCACAACTATTGGCATGAAAAGCCTCAATTTTTAAAAAATACAAGAGAAAAAATTAATTCAAAATAAACTTCCTTGAACTCTTAGTTTTCCATTTATAAATATGTTAAAAACCCTTCAATAAAAACTAACCAATTAAAAAACATTTATTAAGTTGTCCAAAACTGCACTATATACCAATACCAATAGTTAAAATATTAAATATTGAAAATTATATAGTTAAAATATTAAATATTGAAAATTATAATAATAACTACATTGATATTAAATAATTACACTACTTCCTAAATCATATCATAATATATAAAAAAATATAAACAATGAACATTTTTCATATAACATACATAAATACTTAAAATATTAAATACTGAAAATTATAATAATAACCACATTGATATTAAATAACTACAATACTTCTCATATAACATACATAAATACTAAAAACATAACTACATTAATATTAAATAACTACACTACTTCCTAAATCATATCATAATTTATAAAAATTATAAACAATAAACATTGGTCACATAACATACAGAAATACTACAATGCTAAATGAATGAATTATAAGAGTTACTTGGTTTAATAGTATGCTGAATACGTCTACTATCAATACAAAGAACTATGTCCCATTATTTTTCATAAATTTACCATCATCGAAGTTAAATATTCGATAGTAACAAAATACATGATAATGGGAAACAAAACATAGCCATTATCAGAGGTGAAGTAAGTTCTAATAGGATTTGTCCATATTCGAAGAGATATATTTCTTTTTATGCAGCTTGTTGGTCTTTGACTAAGTTTTGAGGAAACATTGCTTGTGTTTGACCATTTTTGGGACTTTGACACGCTGGTCGAAGACGAAGGGCTTAGGCGAAGCGGAGATTGCGGGATCTCGCCCATTTTACGAGTTTTTTGGGCTTTTAGGGTTTATGTAACGGGTATGGGATGTCAGCTCATAGGTTTACCCATGCTTAGGCCTTTTTTGTAATGTATAAATAAGTAGCAGACAATGTAAGTATAGGTTAGTTTTGAGGTCATGGGCTTAGTGCATGACTAGAGTATGGTAAGACTTACAGAGCTAAGTGCAAGTGATTGTAAGAGACTTTGTGTACAGACTGTGTAAGGCTTTGTGACCTGACCTAATTCGGGGAAGGAGGATTTGGCGAGGTGCACTCAGATCTCCTGTTGTTTGTGGATTTGGCTCAGTGGATTTGTGCATAGGAGAAGAGGAATGTAAGAGGCTTGAAGACTAATAAAGAAGAAGAAGAAGTTAGTGGATGTAGCCCTACATTGGGGTGAACCACGTATATCATGTGTTGATGTGCTTTGTTCAATGTTTTCCATGTTGTTTATGTATTCATCTACTTAGTACACTGATCTTGATGTATGTTAGATAGATGTATGGATGCTTAGTGATCTATTGATGGTAAATGAATGCTAGATCTAATTTAATGCTATGTGCTTGGAAGTGTTTGATCTGATTATTACTGCATTGTTGTGTACTTAGGGTTTAATCTCCGATGTGAATGGATTTATGAACTAATGCATGTTATTGGCTAACGTCTTTCTTAAGTGTTGTGATCACAGATCTGTGTCCTAGCTAGGTTGTAGACACTTGATTCCTGCAACCCCCCTTGCCTCTACCTCGGGTGAGACTCCATTTGCTTCGCAGGTGTTTTCGAAAGGGCTGGTAGTTAGGGTTTTTTTGGTGCGTTGTTGAAGCGTTGAACCCTTGGTTTTCCCCTGTGCCAACAAATGGTTCCATTGTCGGGACCTAAAACTATGATTGTTGGGAACTGAAGAAATGAGAAAAGGCTCTATGCATAGATCTATTGTTGTAGTGAGCAGTATTCTAATAATCTTGTGAAGCTCTGTGCTAATAAAAAGAAGTCCAATCTGAAGAAAAGAGGTAAGATCTTAAATATTTGTGCTCTGGTAAAGGTAAGATAAGTGAATTTTTTTTTTTTCTTCAAAAGTATGAATTTAGGTATGTTTGACAGATTTTGTCCTAGCCTAAAAACTAGGGCACAGCTAGAAGAAAGAAGATTTGATCTGAATAAATTTGATAGAGATAGTTAAAGATATGTTATTCCTATGCATAGAAAGAATTTTTGGACTAACAAGTGGATGCAGGACCCTAGAAAGAATTTTTGCAGATTGCAGGTCCATCACTGTGATCCTAGTGTGCAATACTGGAAAGGTTGGGGATTGTTTAAAAGAAAGAGAGGATTGACATTGTGTTATAACTGCAGAAGACCAAGACATGTTGCTAAGGAATGCCTTGGTATAGGTCCTATTTGTCTTTGGTGTAAAGCTGTTGATAATGAGGTTTTGGATTTCCCTAGAATGATTGCTAAAGTTGAAAAGATGAATATGAGACAAGAAAACTATGAAGAAGGTAAAGAAACTAAAGATATGTTAAAGAACCAGAAATAATCAGAGACTATGTTATTACAACTGAAAGAAACATTGAATGATCATAGAGACATCAGTTTACCAGAGATGTTAAAAGAGAAGCAGTGTATAGAAACAAGAATAGGAGACTTCAACATAGACTCTGTATTAAATGAGGAAACACACGTGAATGTTATGCCATAAAGTACTTGAGAAATTTTGGGAAAGTCTTCTATGATTCCTTCATTGGGAAGGATAGGATAGTTTAAAGGAAAGATGATAACCCTATGTGAAAGAGTTACTAATATACCTATGATTTCCCATGGAACATCGACCTAAGAAGAATTTGAAGTTATTAAGTTTGTTGAGAACAACACTCCTTTTGCACTTTCGTTAGGAAAGGCCTAGTTTGAGAAAGATCAGATACGAAGAAAAGTAGAGGAGGAAGCCACATAACAGAAAAATAAAGAATTAAGGGACTTCATAGCCAGAAAAATAAAGTGACTAATACAAGAACAAGAGGACAAGTCGAAGCAAATGAGGACCAAAGACTTAGCTATCGAAGTTGAAAGAACGCAGGAAGGATTGAAAAACCTATCCATGCAGGAGAGAAGAGCACCTACCCCAGAAGTAGTAAGAGAATAAGTATTACCCTCAAACCCTTTGAAATACCCTCATCAGTGTGGATTTACTACACTAAGAGAAGATAAGAATAAGAATGGAAAGAGGAAACCATAGACTCAGACGCAGGAAAGAAGGCAAGAAACATCAGTAAGAAGAAAGCAAAGTTAGAAAAACAACAGGAAGTTACAAAGAATACTTCGTAGAAAGTAGGCTTGAAAAACTTGAACCTCATCAAAATAGCAGAACAAAGAAGAATGGAACTTTGCCACAACAAAGCTATATGACCGTTGGAGGCATCCTGACCATTAGAATGATGCTCTGGAATGGCCATAAATGAAGTTATGGATGGAAAGATCGCCATTGGACTATTGAGACCATGCTATAACGGATGGATGCGCATTGATGGACATATTCATACCCATTGAAGGAATTTGTTACGACGTTTCTTATTTAACTCGTCAAATGTTTCATCGGGGCCACTTTTTGCAAACTAAGATATCCACGCTACTAGAGAAGTGATTGCATACTGCATTGTACTGTCTATACTTCGCCATTCATTTGATTACCTCGATTTTCCATCCGCTTACCTGAGTTGTTTTATTACAAGTGTGGATGTCGGGCGAGCGTAGAGCAGTAGAAAAGTCTGTGGAAGAGATACTTGTCGACCTCATGACTAATAAATTCATGTCTGTAGGAATAATGAATTGTTGACTGGAGGATTGCAAGCATCCCCATCAACTGGGCGGTGTTCTGGATGCACTGCTGACAAAAGAATCAAGCACTACGATGATCTGGATAATGTGAAGCGAATCCCTTCATTCTTTCCTAACTACATCCCGCCTTTGATTGGCTCAGTGAACCGTGACAGTGTCCCGCATGACTTTGAGTACACGCTCATAACTGCATACCTCCCAAAGGGGATATGCGCAGTTGGACCCCAATTGGGACTGATCCCAACTCTCAAGATCGATGACTTTAACCTCAGAGACCGAAAGCACTATGTGATTCTCACACCACATAGGTACTTGACGAAGATGACTGGGAAGAAGCCCAAGATAGTTCCCAAGTCATGGATCAAGGAGATTGAGAGATCGACGATCTTAAATGTGATGAAGATCCCCCACTTCGGCCGACATCAAGAGGTTAAAGCATGCATTAAACTCCTTTTGTCGTGCCACCATGGAGGGTATATTTTTTTGGATAGGCGCATCACTTTGGATCCGATGTTGATCCACCTGATCACTAGATTGAGCATAAAAGGACCAGACCCTCACCAGTTCTACACAGGGAAGATGTCAGATCTCTCCCTAGCACAACGCATCAAGAAGGCGTATGGCGATGTGGAGAAGGGAAAGCGAGGATACAAGGTAGCCTCCATCCTAGATGGCACAGTGCACCTAGGTTTTCAGCTGATAGAGGGAAAGTTCATCGGAAAGAATTGTCCTATGCAAGTCATAGGGTTCATAGTGGACCTCTCAGGGAAGTGTGTCGAAGGAATGCATATGAATTGGGCCAGCTACCCTGTCAATGTGTTAGAGAAGGACTGTTGTGAAGCACAGGACCAAGGCTATGAATTTCACTTCAGTTGGTTGTTAATTATCATTGCATTTGTCACTTGGGAGATGTCGGAGGGAGAGACATTCCCAGAAGTCGAGCCATCGGAGCCATTGGTCGCGAGGTTTACCACCTTGTGGTATACGAGCGATATGGCGAAGTAGTGGCAATCAAATACGGTGTTCCACGCTTACTACCTACAATTGAAGCACGCCATTGAATCATTCCCCCAAATGACCCCAAACACCTTGCATACATATAGGCCACTAGCAAAGTTTCACGCAAACTGACACTTCATATACATCACTACGCGCAAGGATGAAAGTAAGGAGGAGTTTCAATCTTACTATAAATTGATCGATGAAAACATGGAGGAGATAACTAAGGAATGTCCAACTGAATTCCTTGTACCAGTCAAGGATGCAGAACTCTCCAACCCCAACATCATCAAAAGTCCCTTGGTCACTCGGGCTGAGTATGATGGACAAAGCAATGCAAAGAAAAAGAAGAAAAAGGAGGAAGTGCAGGACATAGACAATGAGGAGAAGGACAAGGCATCGAAGGAAACTGCGCCTCACTCACCTACAGGAGGAGGAGGCAACGAAGTAAACCAAGAGGAGGAAGGGGAAGAAGACAAGTAAGAAAAGGGTGAAGTGACAACGCCAAAGGATCCCATTATAGAGGCCGAGATGTCAAATAAAAGGAAGGTTTCTCTACAAAAACCCTTAGTGCGGAAGAAGACTCGAGCCAATAAGCCTCAGTCGCAGAATTTGCTCACAGTGGACGATATCCAGCTCATCATCACAGCTGTAGAAGACACCTCAGAGGATATCCTGCTGAGACATGAAGCAAAGCAAGAAACACTGTATGAGAGAATCGAGAAAGAACTGAAAGACATACAACAAGATATCCAGTCAATCCACACAGTATCTACTGCGCCATCTTCAGTAGAGAGTGTATAATTGGGGCATGATCCCACCCAATTATGCATATTAGCAGATGCAACAGAGACTCGACTTCATTGAATCCAAGAAGAAAAGGAGTAGGCCACAGAGGCCTTAGAGAAACTTCAGTTTGTGCAACAAGAGAAAGATGAACTTAAGGTGAAGTTTGAAGGGGACAAAGAGAAGATGCGGAAAGAAAAAGACCAGCTGCTTGCATAGAAAATTGTGGTCAGAGAGGCAGTAACTAGAGCGCTTCACTCTATTTTGGGTTTGGCATAGGAGGAACCAATTCCATCGAGATGCAAGTGGGGAAGCTCGCTGAATCCATTTAGCACCTTCAAGCAAGAGTAGCAGAGTTAGAAATTAAAGTAGGGTTGATAACTCTACAAGAAGTGTGAGATTAGAGGGAAGAAACTATGAGGAGCATAGTAGAAAGAATCAGGGAATTGGCCTCATAATGTAAGCAACTAAGTGACTGAAGTGCGCACACCTATGAGCGCCTTTCTGTTATAACCCTAAATTCCACCACACATGCTTACCTAGCATCAGGCCAACTCATATCCCTTCCTTGCCAAAGCCATGCTGAATAAACTCTTAAATCAAGTAAAACACGCCCTAAACTACTACTGCACGCGTTGGAACCCTGGCAGGCCTACTACTGCACGTGTTGGAATGCTAGTTGGCCTACTACATCCCATGTTTACCTAACAAAGCACAAAAACAGAAAAGCTGCCGATGGGACAAAAAGCTATGGGTCAGTTAACTAAAACTCCCAGCCATGCATGGCCGAGAGTTCGTCCAAAACCCTAGCTCCTTCTTGCCTATAAAAGAAGGGGTATGGGTACTATTTGGAGGAGGAAAAAGATAGCAAAGAAACTCTGCCCAATTGCCAAATCCATTTGTCCCAACCCTTTAGCCTTTCCTCAAGCTTAAGGACAATTAAAGCAAAGTAGTTGGAGGACAAAGAAGAGGAGGATCCCAGGATCAGGAGAAAGGAACGGTGACCGGTCTCAACATTGATTGTAAGTTGATTCATCTTGAAAATAATAAAGAATAATTTTCCCACCCCAATGCATGGGTTTTATATGTTTTATTCGATTTATGTTTAATCTCTAACCCTCAAGTAGAAAAATAGCATGCATGCATAGTGTTTTGTCTTGATTGCAGGATTGTCTTTGGAAGGAGCAGCGCAAGCAAATAGATGAAGCGCAACGGAGGATATACACCAAACATCAGTAAAAAGGTTAGTAGGTATTTTCCATGCTTGTATGTGAAAAAGGGGTTTGAGTTTTGGGGTGATAGGTTAAAAGTGATTTATTTAGGGTCATGATCTGCATGCAAGCCTAACCCTAGCTTGTTAGTCCGTAGGGTATTATTTCCCAACAACAGAATTGGCAACTCCACTGGGGAATTACTCTTTAAGGTCTTCCGGATTTAGTTGAAGGTTTTTGGGTAGTTCAAAGAATTATATTTTCTGTTCTTTGTTTGTTTGTTTTCTGTTAGGTCGGAGATAGCAGGTAACCTGGTTCTTTATACCAGTTTTTCCTTGACTATTGCTTGACATTAATTATTGGGACACACAGAGGTACATGCGGCCTGCAGAAGGCCTGCACACGTGTGACCCGCGCCCTAACCTTCTACAACTCGCGTGTGAACGCTTGCTGTGGTTGTTTCAGTAGCATGTAGGAGTCAGAAATATTGAGAGGCAGTCTCCCTCTTCCCTGTCAGAATTATCATTCTCAGGGGGCTTCCCGAATCCTGTCTGGGTCTTGCTAGTTCATAGTCTTGTCTCAGTTTTCTTTATTGCGTGTTTTTATTCTTTGCAATTATTTTTCTTTTCTGTTAAAAAGAAGCATCCAAGACTTCAAGAGACCCTGGTTGTCAATACCAGAGGCCTCTTCCAGGTCTGGGCTTCCTGTGTTTAGTTTTTTCTTGGATTTTATACATACACGCAGCCTATGCAAGTGCAGCCCGTGGGTACCCGCGCGCTGTTTTAGGTCAGCACACATTTGAACACGTGTTGTTTCAGTAACAGTAGTGGGCTTGATTGGGTTCTTTTTAATCAGGGTTGGGCAGTCATCCCCTCCTGTGGTGAGAAGTGTTCCTCTCAGGAGTTTGAAGTCTAGGGTTGCACAGTCAGTAGGCTAGGGCCTCTTATCTTTAGCCTATTCTTTCTTAGTTGATTATAGACAGAAAAGATAAAAAATAAGGATTTTGTGTTATGGTTTTTAGACAAGCGTAGGAGTCGGTGCTTTCTTGATTGCCTTTGTGTGTCTTTTCTCTGGTTCTTTGCGATCTACGCTTTAAGCTAGAATTTTATTTTGTTTTCTTGGTTTTGTGCTTGTCGGCATTTTCCCTTTGTTGCTTCATTTAAGCACTTAAATAAAAAATAAAAAAAATCATCTCTTTTTTCATTTTCTTCTTTGTTTGAAGATTGTGTTGTTGCATCAATAGGTAGGAAGAAGTATTTTTTCATAAGTTTTTGCAGTGCATTTAGAGCATAAGTAGCTCGCGGATTGAGTGAAATTCCTTTATGTTTGCTGCATGAAATCTTAGAAAATTCAAAAAGAAAAAGAAATCTTTCTTGGTGAAAAGTTGCTAGTTTTTGTATTTTTTGTAAAAGTTTTTGTTTCCAAGCATTTCTTATTCATTTTTCTTTTGAGTCTTTACACACCATCAGTTTCACCTTCATACCTTGTGACGTAAAAAATCCCATAAAAGCAACGCTAATTTAAAATTCATTCGACTTTTTGTTTGTAGGGTTCATACACTAGCTCGGGACTAGGGCCTTGGAATAGGTTGGAGAGGAAATTCTCCAAGGCCACTCAAACCAAACATTGGAGTCTGTCATAGGGAGTGTAGAAGTCCAGTTACGTAAAAGTTATCTGGGACCCCCCTCTAACACAAGGGCTAAACATGAGGTTGTGTAAGGAAAGGTAGCGGAGATAACCCCTCCAAAGATGGACCAAGCATAGTGGAGAACACATATCGAGGATTTGTTAAGGGATTCCGTCGTTTGCATTTGCCACGGGGCTTCATGGGTATCGAATCCGTTCGAGGTCCTCATTTGTCTTCCAGACCATTTTCTCTCGATACCCTTGACAGGTTTTGGGCTTGATACCCTGCTCATTGTGGTCTACCCGACTATCGACTGTACCCACCTGGTGACTGTTCGCGTGCTGGCAAACTAGTTGTCAATCTTTTCTAGGGACATACAGAGGTGACTGCGGGGGTATACCGCGGTACCTAGGATAGAAATCAGTCCACACTTTTCAGAGTATACCCGGAGGGTGCTTCCGTTTTCGAGTTTCACTTGCATCGGTAACTTGCTCTAGTGTTGATTGTTGTAACTATTCTTCCAACTATTTTAGTGATTGCTTGATTTATCTCTTAGGGGCATCTTTTTAGTGTGTGTTATTGTTTGATCGTGTAGAGTACCTTAGTGTGTGGTGAATCTTCTCACACAGTGGAGGATTCAGAGCTCCGCCGATCATGAAGGCTTCTGGGCCTGCCGCCGGTTATACTGGAGCCACCCCCGCCACCATTGAGGCGGAGGCTAGAACAACAAGGGTCTTTCAAAGCAACTGGGTTACAAACCATTGAGCCCGAACAACTCCCGGAGGAATCAATCGCCAATCTTGGTCCAGTTGAAACCTCAACCACTGATACTTGGCCACAAGTTATTGTGCCAATTCAATTTTACGAAAGCCTGTCAGTGTCTCACACATCTATGGAAACAAACGCTCTTACTTCCTCTGGGAATTCTTCCATTCCCATCACCATTGTCACCACAGGAGAAGCATCTCCTAACTTGTTGTCGACGATCCGAGCCACTACTATATCAGCCGCAACTATGTCGCACAGTGGACCGTCCCCATCTATTGCGACGGCCACACCTCCCTTCACACCTAGTGAGACATGCCCTCCATTCTCATACGGTATGCCTAGTTCGGGTACCAGTCCTGCACTCACTCACTCCACTTTACAGACTTTGGGTCTGGGGGTAGGGAGCTCTAACGCTCCCCTGCAAGGTCAACTTGGGGGAATTCCTGTCCCTTTCAATGCTTTTCCTTACACTGGGGCATTCTTATCCCTTCGCTTGGTGGTCTGTATCAGTAGTCCGTCGGGTAGCCTACACACACAAGTTCATTTGGAGCCAGGAGTCAAGGAACACCTGCGCAAAATTTTCCGGTAGGTTCATCACCGTTTGTTTGGAACAGGACGTCTGGTAACAACACTTTCGCATCCACTGCTTTCCCATCTGGGGGCACACCCATT
>JZKD02S1679852.1:504307-551594 GCA_000966675.3 Picea glauca | reverse complement strand
TTCCAATTCTTTAGAAGAGTATCCTCAGGTAAGATTTTATTCCTTTTTCGGGCCTGAGGGACTAAATTTACGAAAAAGAAACCCCCCCAGAGTCCATAGTTAAGCTCTTTTCAGAATCCCTAAAATTGAAAAGATCACCAAGTGACCTTATTCTTTCACACTCGTTAAAATGGTCCAGAAGAACATTCCTAACGAAGTCCATAGTTAAGCTTTTTTTAGACTCCTTAAAATTGAAAAAATAGCCGAGTGATCTTGTCCTTGTCACACTCATTAAAATGGTTTTGAATTGACGTCTAATCGGTGCTATTTTACCCCTTTTTCAAACCGACTAGACTATTGTCGAAAAAGGTACCCCAATGGAGTTGCCTTTTATGCTTTTTCAGACTCTCTAAATATGAAAAATCACCGAGCTTCCCTTCTTTGGGCTCGGTAAACTTACATCGAAGGACGTTACCATTGTGTGTTCTATCAACCGCATTTGCATCCTTTACCCATTAGCCTAGTAACAGTTTGCCTTTGCGTCTTAACACCTTTGGCCACTGGAGGATTTTTCTCGAGTATCATTTCCCTAGAACATCAGTCTTGTCCTTGTGCCTTGAGCTTGTATGTTTGTTGTACTCGTTCCTCCCTTGTAACGTAATACTCCTTTATTCTCTTTCAAAATCATCAAAAAGAACAAAAAAATCAAATATACCCCAAAAAGAGGATGGGAAAAGTATTTTCTTTATTGGCAGCATCATGAGTCGCCCTTGGATAAAGCACATCTGTCTGTTTGATTCATCATATTTTGGGATGTAGTATGACCTTAGGAAGCTTTGCTCGCTATATTGAGTTGTGTCCTCCACCGTTTGGTTACTCTTCCAAACATATGGAGAGTTTGCGTTGCCTCCGGCTTCATAGACTTATGATTAACATATATGTTGCCTGATTCTTATCACTTGTCCTGCTATTGTCTAAGGGAAGTTTGTCACTAAGCTTGAGTCGGCCCTTCTGCAATATGTCTCTTGTCCACATACCCGGCCATCCTGAACGTCCAATCAAGTCTTTGTTCGAAATCACTGAAGCCTTCAGTCTGATCATCAAGATTATCAAGTCCATAACCGACGAGCCATCGAAGACCTCTAGGTAGTGCATTTGTACACTCATATTACACTCCTAACTGAGTTTTACAAGATTTTGAAGTTGTTTCTCGAGCTCTGAAGTACAACCATCAGGCCAAATCAGCTTCTGGGAGATGGATACTTTATATGTATATCTTTCTGATTTCGAGATGTAGCTCCACTGTGTATTGTTCACGGCTACTCTTCATAGTTGTTGGACATGGATCTACATTGTATTTGATTGGTATCCATGGTTCTATTTTATCCTGAGCATGGGTATGCCCACCTCGGTGAGACATTTAATATGTTTTGTAGACGACACCTCCTGATTCTTGATTCCTAGGCTCACTCATTTAGCATATCAGTACAGATTGGTAAAGAATTGGTAATGTATTTCGGCCATCATATGCTCTTCTGACCTCACATATTAGGGGGCATCTGTTATAACCCTAAATTGCACCACACATTCTTACTTGGCATCAGGCCAACTCATATCTGTTCCTTGCCAAATCCATGCTGAATAAAATCTTAAATCAAGTAAAACGCACCCTAAACTACTACTGCACATGTTGGAACGCTAGCATGCCTACTACTGCACGCGTTGGAATGCTAGTTGGCCTACTACAACCCGCGTTTACCTAACAAAGAACAAAAATAGGAAAGTTGCTAACGGGACAAAAAGCTATGGGTCAGTTAACTGAAACTCCCAGCCATGCATGGCTGAGAGTTCGTCCAAAACCCTATCTCCTTCTTGGCTATAAAAGAAGGGGTAGGGGTACTATTTGGAGGAGGAAAAAGATAGCAAAGAAACTTTGCCCAATTGCTGAATCCATTTGTCCCAACCCTTTAGCCTTTCCTCAAGATTAAGGAGAATTAAAGCAAAGCAGTTGGAGGACAAAGAAGAGGAGGAGCCAAGGATCATGATCAAGGAACGGTGGTCGGTCTCAACAATGATTGTAAGTTGATTCATCTTGAAAATAATAAAGAATACTTTTCCCGCCCCAATGCATGAGTTTTATATGTTTTATTTGATTTATGTTTAATCTCTAACCCTCAAGTATAAAAATAGCATGCATGCATAGTGTTTTGTCTTGATTGCAGGATTGTCTTTGGATGGAGCAGTGAAAGCAAACGGACGAAGTGCAACGAAGGATCTACACCTAACATCAGTAAAAAGGTTAGTAGGTCTTTTCCATGCTTGTATGTGAAAAAGGGGTTTGAATTTTGGGGTGATAGGTTAAAAGTGATTTCTTTAGGGTCATGATCTGCATGCAAGCCTAACCCTAGATTGCTAGTCCGTAGGGTATTATTTCCCAACAACACTTGCAGAAGACCGAGAGCTAAGGACATTGGAGGCATAGCTCCAGGAGGAGAAGCAACATGTGTTGATTGTGAAAGCGTAGATGAAGTTGCTTACTACAGTGGAGAAGATTAAGAGGTTGCAAGAGCAACGTGCAGTTCAAAAGTATGTCACTGCCATCCAAAGAAGATTTATGGAGGTAATATAGAGACTTTAGTCAGTGCAGAACGAATCTTGCACACTTTTTGAAGAGATCGAGGGACAAGGATCATAGTTGGAACATGTGATCGCAATAGTGGAACAATGCTTGGAAGGCCCTATCACTGAGAAAGTAATTCAGGACTTCGCCAAGCAGGAGGCTCTAGCAAAGCATCAAGTTGAGGCAACATGATCTAAGCTCGAGGCCTTGGAAGAAGTATTACCCATATCACAGTGACTCAGGACAAGTCATAGGTGAGTGTTGGGGGCTTGTTGGCCCTCGACCAAGTTTTGAGGAAACGTTGATCATGTTTGAACACTTTTGGGACTTCGATAGGCTGGTCTAAGATGGAGTGCCCAGGCGAAGTGGAGATTGCAGGATCTCGCCTATTTTACAAGATTTTTCGGATTTTACGGTTTATGTAATAGGTATGGGATGTTGGACCATGGGTTTACCCATGCTTAGGCCCTTTTTGTAATGTATAAATAAGTAGCTAGGTGATGTAAGTATAGGTCATTTTTTAGGTCATGGGCTTAGTGCATGACTAGAGTATGATAATACTTGCAAGGCTAAGTGTAAGTGATTGTAAGTGACTTTGTACACATACTGTGTAAGGCTTTGTGCCCTGACCTAATTCGGGGAAGGAGTATGTGGCAAGGTGCGGACAGATCTCCTATCCTTTGTGGATTTGGCTCAGTGGCTTTGTGCATAAGAGCAGAGGAATGTAAGAGACTTGAAGACTAATAAAGAACAAGAAGAAGAAGTTGGTGGACGTAGCCCCACATAGGGGTGAACCACATATATCCTATGTTGATGTGCGTTGTGTAATGTTATTCATGTTCTTTATGTATTTATCTTCTTAGTACACTGATCTTGATGTATGTTAGATAGATGTATGGATGCTTAGTGATCTATTGATGTTAAATGAATGCTAGATATGAGTTAATACTATGTGATTGGAAGTGTTTGATCTGATTATTACTGCATTTTTTTGTACTTAGGTTTTAATCTGTGATGTGAATGGATTTATGAACTAATACATGTTATTGGCTAAGTGCTTTGTTAAGTGTTGTGATCCCAGATCTGTGTCCCAGCTAGTTTGTAGACACTTGAGTCCTGCAACACCCCCTGCCTCTACCTCGGGTGAGACTCCATCTACTTCACAGGTGTTCCCGAAAGGGCCGATAGTTAGGGTTTTGTTGGTGTGATGTTGAAGCGTTGAACCCTGGGTCTGTCCCTGTGCCAACACATCTTAATATGTGGATAGCTGTAATTTTCCATATGGGAAACATATGTTCTGTTTTATGCTTCCTCGGATTTGGATTCACCCATATTTTAATGGTAAATATTTGTTTTATGTAGAGTCTTATTGAGTACGAAATGAATGGGAAGTAAATTTTCTTTGGCTTTTGTGCTCAGCTTTTGTGGGATGTCTATGATTAGGTTATGGATTGTTCAATAAAATGATGTACACATTGTATATATGTATTTATATTATTAATGAATTTTATGAAAGTTCACATAAAATGGTTGTGATGTAGTTTTTTAGGGTCGTGATGGTAGATATGCCATAAAAACTAAACAATATATTGGCATCTAATAAACATTATTAAATGCGTCATTTTCACATAATTTTTTAAAGTTAGTGGAGATATCATTATATTGAAATACAACAATAGTGGTTGGTCATGTGTACACATTTAAAAAAATATTAATAACAAAAAAATATTTCACTATGTGCTATAAATAAAATATTTCAATATCCTTCTTAATTAAAATAATTCTATATCAACTCTATATAGAGAGGGAGAAAGAGAGAAGGTAATTGAATGTAAAAAAATCTTATTCAGTTCATAGGTGCTTTCTACTTCCCAAATAAGGGAGATGCATAATTGTTTCAAATTTTAATATGGAGTTGACATGTGACATTTAAAAAAACATCAATAAGAAAAAAGTAACTTCAATGTTGACCATAACTAAAATATTTCTATGTCCACCTATTTTAATTTTGTAATTCTCTTTTACATAGCTCATACAGGCATTATATAATCCACATGCATTTAAGAAAAGAATACATTTGAGCTCAGAGTAAACATATTATTTACTGCTATAATATGCAATCAATAGAATTAACATTAAATTGATATGCACAACAAAATACATGATAGTTATAATTACACAGAGATGCAAAATTATGAATAAAACATCTTCTGATACTTATCCTTGAAAACCTTGGTGATTCCACCAACCACATCTAGGCCTTCCATGAACCTCCCAGCCTTAGACCACATTTCTCGTCAGCTCAGTAGTGGGTCACCCCCGAGCTGGGACTAAGCTCCACCCCAAGGCAAGGTATCCTAGGCTAGGCTGAGGTTGCAGGGAAAACAACACAGAATGACTGAAAGGATTCTTCCCAGGATGTCATCTTACGCCCACTACTTCCAGATTCTCATTCCCCACATGCCTGTTTTGCCCGGGAGTATACACCTTCACAAGCACAGTCCATCGGTGCTACACCTCCCTCTCTGGGTCTCTGCAATAGGTCGGATCAGAAAGTCTCAGAGCCCAAAGCTGGTGTTGGACACTCTCTGGAAGAAACCACTTCCCAACAAACTCTCTCACCTGGAAAGAGCTGCTCATAGGCCTGACAACCTACCTCTTCCAACAATAGTCACCTCCCTCACCTGGATAGAGGTCATACACAGGCTCAATCACAACTTTCACTGGCCAACAAGGCACACGCAGTCCATATCTGCGTGGCCACCACAACCAACTGGGAATACAGACATGGGCTTCCCAAACAGGCTCAACAATGACGGCAAGGTCTCACGGTGATGGTTTTCAGGATTGTGTGACAAGTAATTCCCACAAGGATCGACACAGACTCCATGGCTCAGAACGAAGAGGGTGAACCTGGATTTTCAGAAATGAACACATGCTTCTCGACTCTCAGAAATAGAGGGTGTACATGGATTTTCAGAAACAAACATAGGATTTTCCCCGCTCTTAGGAATGCACAAGGTATTCTTACAGAGGTTGGGTCGTTCGTACTATTTAGAGCTCCGTACGTGCTCAGGCAGTCAGGTGGAATGGAGGAGGGGCCCCTCTCACGGCTCATCTCAGCTATTTTATTTTCATGCACTAGGGTTGACACTTGTCACCCTTGGAACTGTATGGGTTCCATCAACATGCATCCCCTTTGCACGTTTTCCCCTTGCCAGGAACTTAGGATAAAAATAAAACATAAAATAAACATATTCTTTGGAATAATAATAAAATATTATTCCCAAGGATTAAGCCCCTAGGCTCAACACTTAGCCCCTTTTCCCACCTTCTATCTCCTAATTACTTGCCCACTCTGTGGAAGCTCATTCCACCATCATTCATTCATCGTGGTCGGTCTTCTCACGGTGATGTTTATATTTTATTAATGTGCTGCATACATACAGGTACAAAATCATGCCCTTGGCCTCCAACCCTTAGGCTCTCTGGCCTAACAATCACATAATCCCACCAGATTATACAAACTTGACTCACCAACCTATAAGACATTTTTACAAATCATTTCGTAAACAATATTTACAACTGGGCTCAGCTTTGGGGACATTACAATCCCCCTCCCTTATTTCTTCACTATCCTCAGTGCAACTTTACACAGCATCTGCAAGATTTTCAAAATTTTCAAAAAGATCTGGGTACTTTTCCCGCATAACATCTTCATACTCCCATGTTGCATCCTTAGGACCGTACCAAGTCCACTGGACCTTTACAAGCTCTATAGCTTGATTCTGGACCTATTTTGTTTTCCTGTCCAATATGCACACAGGATGCACTTATAGGACACCTTCTGGTTCCATCTGAATCACATTCCAATTGATAACATGATTAGCATAACGTATATATTTCTTAAGCAGTGAAACATGAAACACATTATGTACAATCATAGACGCAGGTAATCCAAGTATGTATGCAACTGGCCCAATCCTTTCTAGGATTTCAAATGGACCACAAAATCTTGCTACCAACTTGGCGCAACTTCCCAACTTCAGGGAACTCCTCTTAGTTTTCACTTTCAAGAAAACATGGTCACCCACTTTGAATTATCTGTGGGTTTTGTTCTTATCAGCATAAATTTTTTGCCTGTCCTGGGTAGCTTTCAAATTCTGTTTAATTCTTATCATTTGGTCTTCCATCTCTTTGAGCAACTCTGGCCCAACTACTGTTATGTCAGCTAGATTATCCTAGCTCACTGGAGTGTTTCACTTTCTTCCATAAAGTGCTTCAAATGGGCTCATATTCAACGATGTATGATACCCATTATTGTAGGTGAATTCTACCAAATGCAGGTAGTCTTCCCACCATGATGGTTTATCCATCACATACATTCTCAGTATGTCTTCTATTACTCTATTCACTCTTTATGTATGACCATTAGACTCAGGATGATACGTTGTACTAAAGTTCAGATTCATTCTGAATCCCTTGAACAATCCTTTCCATAAATTCAAGGTGAATTTCGGGTCCCTATCAGACACAATTGTCTTAGGAATTCCGTGCAAGCGTGCCACTTCTTTTAAGAAGATATCAGCAACATATGCTACCTTGTGAGTGGTTTTCAGTGGAATAAAATGGGCATCTTTTGTAAGCTTGTCCACCACCACCATGATTGAATCATGTTGCTTGCTTGTTCTGGGAAATCCTGTGATAAAATCCATTGTCACCACTTCCCATTTCCACTCAGGAATGGGTAAAGGCTGCAGCAACTCTGCTGGGTTCCTATGCTCAGCCTTAACTTTCTGGCACTCCATACATCTGGCGATGTATTCAACAATATCTCTCTTCATACCTGGCCAAAAATAATGGCTTTTGACTACTACCATAGTCTGCTGATATCCAGGATGTCTAGCATAAGACATGTTATGCATTTCTTTTAAAATTGCCAGCTTCAATTTTCAGACATTGGGTGCATACACTCTGTTCTTATACAGAAGTAAGCCACTAGTTCCCAAGGTGTAATTTCCCTGGGTTTGTGGTCTCTCACACTGCTGTAGCTTTTCTACCAGACCTCTGTACTACAAATCAACATTTGCAGCTTCCAAAACTCTATCCTTAATCTTAGTCCTGTACATGCTAATGGTTGTAGCATGTAATTCATGAACTTTTCTGCTGAGTGCATCAACCACCTTATTTTCTTTCCCTTTGATATGCTTGATATCAAAGTCATATTCACACAGAAACTCCAACCATCTGGTTTTCCTAGAATTTAAAGTCGACTGATCAAATAAATACTTCAGACCATTGCGGTCTGTTCTCAATTCGAATATCCTTCCCATGATGTAATTTCTCCATTTCCTCAATGCATGGACGATTGTTGCCAGCTCTAAATTGTGAGTGGCATAATTCCTTTCATGCTCTTTCATCTTTCGGGACTCATAACATATTACAAATCCCTCTTGGCTGAGAACTCCTCCCAGTCCCTCCTTACATGCATCTGTGCACACCACAAAATCCATATTTGGATCTACAATCTTTAGGATTGGAGCACTAGTTAACAACTGCTGCAATCGCTGGAAACTGTTCTCACACTCTTCAGTCCACTAAAACTTCTTCTCCTTCCTTTGCAAGGAAGTAATAGGGTGATTTATCTTTGAGAATCCTGTTATAAACCTTCTGTAATAGCCTGCCAGACCCATAAAAGATCTAACTGCCTCCACATTCCTTGGCACTGACCATTCTCGGATAGCCTCAACCTTTTTAGGATCCACAACGATCCCCTCTTATGAAATAATATGTCCCAAGTAATGCATCTTCCTTTGATAAAATTTTCATTTGATCATATTGGTATACAACTGGTGTTCCCTCAACACTTGCAACACCATTATCAAGTGTTGTTCATGCTCTTCCTCTGACTTGGAATACACCAAGATTTCATCCAGGAAGACTATGACAAACTTGTCTAAATAGTCCCTGAATACACCATTCATTAAGCACATGAAAACAACAGATGCATTTGACAATCCAAACGAAACCACCGTGAACTCATAATGACCATACCTTATTCTAAAGGTAGTCTTGCTGATGTACTCATCCTTTATTCTTACATGGTGATATCCCAATTTGAGATCTATCTTCGAAAATATTCTCACACCCTTCAACTGATTGAAAAGATCATCAATCCTTGGTAGAGGATACGTGTTCGTGACAGTTACCTTATTCAACTGTCGGAAATCAATGCACAACCTCAACATCCCATCCTTCTTCCTCATGAACAGAACCGGGGCACCCCAAGGTGACATGCTGGGGTGAATGTACCCCTTCTTTAGAAGCTCTTCAAGCTGCAATTGCAACTCTTTCAGCTCTGGCATACTCATTCTGTAAGGATCTTTCGAAACTGGAGTTGCTCCTGGCATCAAATTTATAGAAAAATCGATGTCTC
Source organism: Picea glauca (assembly GCA_000966675.3). Classification (NCBI taxonomy): domain Eukaryota; kingdom Viridiplantae; phylum Streptophyta; class Pinopsida; order Pinales; family Pinaceae; genus Picea; species Picea glauca. The sequence continues at coordinate 542,559 of JZKD02S1679852.1, read as the reverse complement.
TCTTTGGATGTAGTCCATGTACCTCCTGAAATACGTCCTTGAACTCTGTGAGCACTCCGTGGTCTCCAATATTTGAGACTGCATCTCTGGATGCTTCTTCCACACGAGCTGCAAATAATTGGCAGCCTTTCCTATAACACTTCTTCAGCTGCATGGCTGAGATTTCTCTAACAGCCATGGCTCTGGGAATTCCTTGGACTATTACCTGATTTCCTTCTTCATTCAGGCATGTGAACTTCTTGTTACGACAGTCTAGAAGGGCATGGTGCTGGTCCAACTAGTCCATCCCAATTAAGAAGTCATAAGAGCCTAAAGGCAGAATATTCAATTCAGCCTTAGTGCTCAATCCACCCATGTCCATTGAACATGACTTAACCAATTCAGTAACCTTCCTTTTGGTTCCTGTGGCCATCTGCACTAGCCAGGACTTTTCATTTTTTCTTCTTGTTAAATGCAAACTTTCCACCACCCTAGGATCTACATAACTATGGCTAGCCCCTGAATCAATTAAAATAATAAGTGGTCGGTTGTTAATCATACCTTCCACTTCAATCATGTGCGATTGGAATTTTTCTTGCTTGTTGTCTAGGGCTGCGTAGATCCTTGGCATCCTACTACCCATGTCCTCCACTATTTCATCTTGTTGAACAGTATGGACAAATCTTGTTTTTCGATTTTTATGGGGACAATCTCTGTATTTGTGGTCCCCTTTACAACCCCAACACTGAATGGGCATCTGTCTCTACCTTTGTTCTCCCACTTTAGCCACTCTCGGCTCTCTAAATGATGGATGTCCTTGAGGATTATTTATGAAAAAGGGAGGTTTGTTTCCCTTCTGCCTTTGTTCCTTCTTAAACTTCCTCTGATCATTCCAAGCCTTCCGAATGGTAGGCTTTTCTCTTAGCTGTTCATACAAGCATTTCACCCTTCTTATTGTTTCTTCCATAGTCTTAGGATCATCATACTGAATCTTATCACTGATGGAAGGTGGCAGTGCACTCAGATACCTCTGAATCTTGACAGTCTCATCTTTGATGAATGGAACATACTTCAGCAGTTCCAAGAAACTTCGTTCATACTCATCAATGGTCATGCTGCCTAGCTTAAGTTCGAAGAACTCCTTCATCTTTCTGTCATAGTATCTTTTGGTCAGGTATTTTATCTCTAAATACCTCTTAAACTCCTTCCAAGTGATATCTTTCTCTCTGATGTCCTGCACTTGCACAAACTGATCCCACCACATGGATGCTTTTCCTTTTAGCTGGTACATCGCAATTCTTCCTTCTGCATGAGCGGAGTAGTTCTTCAGTTGAAAATATTTATTCATGCCAAGAAACCATGTCTCGACATATTCCTCCTTCTTATGTTCTCCATCAAACGTTGGAGGCTTGATCTTGTTCATCTCCCCTTTCAATTCATCCTTTCCAGATTTTCGGTGTTTTCTGGTAGGGGACAGGCTTGAACTACTGTGTGTTTCCCTACTAGAATGCTTCAGGGAGAGACGATAATGTCTGCTACCAGTCCTCAATCTTCTTCTCCTCTTAGGGGTTCTGACACTTCTTGATCTGTTGGTGTCACTCTCTTTTTCCAATTTATTTTCTATTATTTCCAGGCTCTTCAACATTTTTAAGTTGAATTCACCCTGTCGATCCCTGACTTTCATGAGCTTTTGGCTATCAGCTCGGCGTTCCTGGGCATCTCTTTGCAATCCTTCAATGATTTTCATTATGTTCCTTTCCTTGTCTAATTATCTTCCATTCCCATTGGAGTTCGATCCTTCGACTCCCAGGTTGACATCTCTTCCTTCTCTTTCGTCCTCTGAAATGGAGGCAATCCACACCTCTTCCATTTCTATACTCAATGTCGATTAACTGGTGTCTTGACACTCGTTGAACTCTACACACGCAATGTGAAATCAATATAAAGTTTGTGAGGCCTTAAACCTTTCATAAAATCACAATAATCATAAACCAACATGAGTGAGAAACATTTGACTTCATAAGGTTTTCTGAGCTCTGTTGGCTCTGCAATTTTTGGGACTTCATTTTTCAGGGGTTTTGTCCATGAGGATCCAATAGTTAGATCTTTGATAGTTCTTATGTCTTTCAAAATTTTTTGGGACTTTGGGATTTTGCAGTTTCGGGTTTCAGGGTTTTGGTCCCCCGGAGGTTCTCACACTTGCTTCCCTCTCTGACTCCCGACTCCTGAAATTTCGACCTCTTTTCCTTGGGCCCACAACACAGTTGTCACCAAATATGGTAGAGATTTCGGGTTTCATCACTTCGGTTTTTGGGTCTTCGATACCCGGGAGTTCACGAAGAAGTGACTCCAAGTCTCTTGTTGCTTCAATCCTCGACTTCCAAAATTTCTATCTCCTTACCCTCCAGGCCCACAATACAGTTGTCACCCATAACCATGGTGGTGCATGGCATGTTCAGGAGGGTCCATGTCTCCATCGGTGACGTCTTCAGGTCCCACCGCTCTCGCCTATCTTTTCAATTCTATGGCACATGGTACACATCCATGCACCCACGTCCATTCTAAGAAAAATTCCAATTGTTAGCTCCCTTCTCAGATCTACAGCAAAGATATTTTCGACATTTCAGGGTTTTGGGTATTGGGAGTCCGTGTATCCCATATCTCGAACTTCTGTTTGCCGAAATCCCGAAATTATGGTTTACTCGTCAACTTGATCCGACGGTCAACTCCCTTCCTATGATCTATGGTGTAGATCCTTTTGGGATTTCAGGTTTTGGGTTTCGGAGGTGTTCCCCTCCCTCACTTCCCATCTCCTGACTTTACGAAATCCGAAAGGTTTTCGCGACTAACTTGAGCATGACTCTGCCATATCTAATGGTTGATCCTTCCTCCCAGATCTACAGCGTAGATGTTTTCAATGTTTTTAAATCCTACGCACACTTTCCAGATCCGAAAGTCACGAGAGTTTTCCTTCCCTCCCGAACAAATCCTAAGACTCTAGTACTTCTGGTGTAGAGTCCTCTCTCCCTGTGGCCATAGACCAAACCGACTGCGGTTTCACAACACCGTTATACCTCCTGAGCTTGTAGGCATGGTCAAGTAACTCCTTGACACTCCAGATCATTCCAAGGTCTAGAATTGGTCCTCTAGAGACAATTTCTCCTCACACCCTTGGTCCAAAGACCACTCAACTGGCCCATCTAGGCTTAGTGTCAAAACCTTGGCTCTGATACCAATTTGTAATTGTCTTTTACATAGCTCATACATGCATTATATAATCCACATGCATTTAACCAAAGAATACATTTGAGCTTAGAGTAAACATATTGTTTACTACTATAATATACAATCAATAGCATTAACATTAAATTGATATGCACAACAGAATACATGATAGTTATAATTACACAAAGATGCAAAATTATGAATAAAACATCTTCTGATACTTATGTTTGAAAACCTTGGTGATTCCACCAACCATGTGCAGGCCTTCCACGAACCTCCCAGCCTTAGACCACACTTCTCATCAGCTCAGCAGTGGGTCACCCCCGAGCTGGGACTAAGCTCCACCCCAAGGCAAGGAATCCTAGGCTAGGCTGAGGTTGTAGGGAAAACAACACAGAATGACTAGAAGGATTCTTCTCAGGATGCCATCTTACTCCCACTACTTCTAGACTCTCATTCCCCACATGCCTGTTCCACCCGGGAGTATACACCTTCACAAGAACAGTCCATTGGTGCTACACCTCCCTCTCTGGGTCTCGGCAACTGGTTGGATCAGGAAGTCTCAGAGACCCAAGCTGGTGCTAGACACTCTCTGGAAGAAACCACTTCCCAGCAAACTCTCTCACCTGGAAAGAGTTGCTCATAGGCCTGACAACCTGCCTCTTCCAACAACAGTCACCTCCCTCACCTGGAGAGAGGTCATACACAGGATCAATCACAACATTCACTGGCCAGCAAGCCACGCGCAGTCCACATCCGCATGGCCACCACAACCAACCAGGAATATAGACACGGGCTTCCCAAATAGGCTCAGCAATGACGACAAGGTCTCATGGTGATGGTTTTTGGGATTGCGTGACAACAAATTCCCGCAAGGATTGACACAGACTCCATGGCTCAGAATGGAGAGGGTGAACCCAGCTTTTCAGAAATGAGCACAAGATTCTCGGCTCTCAGAAACAGAGGGTGTACATGGATTTTTAGAAACAAAAACATGCTTTTCCTCCCTCTTAGGAACGCACAAGGTATTCTTACAGAGGTTGGGTCGGTTGTATTGTTCAGAGCTCCATACGCGCTCAGGCAGTCGGGTGGAATGGAGGAGGGGCCCCTCTCACGGCTCATCTCGGTCGTTTTATTTGCATGCACCACGGTTGACACTTATCACCCTTGGAACTGCATGTGTTCCATCAACATGCATCCCCTTTGCACATTTTTCCCTTGCCAGGAACTTAGAATAAAAATAAAACATAAAATGTGCATGTTCTTTGGAATAATAATAAAATATTATTCCCAAGGCTTAAGCCCCTAGGCTCAATATTTAGCCCCTTTTCCCACCTTCCAGCCTCTAATTCCTTGCCCACTCTGTGGAAGCTCAGTCCCCCATCACTCATTCATCATGGTTGGTCTGCTCACGACGGTGTTTATATTTTATTAATGTGATGCATACATACAGGTACAAAATCAGGCCCTTGGCGTCCAACCCTTAGGCTCTCTGGCCTAACAATCACATAAGCCCACCGGCTTATACAAACTTGGCTCACCAACCTATAAGACATTTTGACAACTCATTTCATAAACAAGATTTACAACTGGGCTCGGCCTTGGGGACATTACAAATATCAACTAATTTTTTTTTATATCAACATCCACCTAAAAAAATAATGATATTGACTAAATTAGGGTAGGTCCATGTGAACTCCATGGCCTAGCCTCAAATCAAATTATTGGAGATGTAAATTTTATTATTCCTCTAGTTGCAAATTTTTCTTGAGTACAAAACTTTCAAATTAATAGAGATGCAATTTCTTTAGAGTACAAAACTTAAGGAAATGTTTGCATATCTAAATATTTGATGCCTCTAAGATTATGATAAATCAGGAATTAAAATGGATCTAAACTAGTGAATAATACCATTGGGTAGGATTTGGTAAATTAGCCATGCCAAGGAGAAATGGTGAAAGGATTTAATGGATTGTTTTTTAGTTTTTGGTGTCCTAACGATGAAGGCAATGCGAAGAGGAGCAATGGACAAGCCCTGCAAAAAGGTCTTTTATGTGTTGTTCTTTTTAGGTTTTTGTATGGAGTGGTTTGTTTTTTTGGGAAGGATTCCCTTATCGAAAGTATTATCACATTATCAACAGTATATATGTTGTGATTCCAGAGAGTAAGGTATCTTCCCTGTCTTTAATTCAGTGTTTTGAAATTTTAAAACTTGGGTACAAATACTAGTTATTCAGAAGTACTCACATCACGTCTATAGACAAGAGTCTGATGCTTTTTATGTATACCATTATATTTGTATAGTCTATGGGTTTGGCAAGTCGGCGATCCCCAGAGAGTGGGATTTTTTTTTTCTCATTAAGGTGGTATTCTGTAGAATGGATTTCTAAGTATGATAATGATGAAGGTCGCGTGATAGTACATAGCATATAGCATGCATAAGGGTATTTTACTAGTTTATTTTTTAGGTTTGTGTACGGAGGGATTTGAGGAAATTTCTGTATGCAAAGGCAAGTGGGTGGCCCTGGCCGTTCTATTGGCTAAAAGCATACACAAATATAAGATATACCAAAAACTTTTAAAAATTCTAAACTTGACAAAAAATTGTCAACCAAAGCATATTATGGTTGATGGCTAAAACGAAAGCAAAGAGACAAGTTTAGCATGAATCAGGAAACTATTGTTATAGGCATCGACCTTCTCTATTTTTGTCACCGCAATTTTGAGGGAAAATGTGGCCTAATGGGTTGTGTTATCACTCCAAGAAATCACTCCTTGACTATAGAAGGGTGTAAGCTTGGTAACTTAAATAGATCAATAAACAGTGGAGAAAAAGAATCAACTCGGATGACATTATAAACTCACATCCATTTAAAAAGACATGGGTCATTTGAAACGCTAAGGCTTTCAACTATGTTGCTCAAAAGGTTTTAATAAATGTTTGAAAACATGGAAAAGACTCATTATGATAGAAAGAAATACCTACACAAAAGCATATGTGAATGACCAGTAATGATAGTAAGATACTCCTTCATACTAGCAAAAACATATATAAGATTTGTATATAGTAGATGGCCAGACATAATAAGTAAATACTTGCAGCTTAAGCTTATGAAATCACTGATAGGATGACAACTATCTGGCACTAAGACAAACATAAGAAACAATGTATATAAGTCTACTATACCAATGAAGATATGGGATGACAACCTTTTGTCATTGAGTATAGATAAACTTGAAAAGAAAGGAGATGAAAACTGAACAAACAAAGTGAAAGAAGCTCGATGTCAAGATATATTCATGGCCATCTCCAAAGGATGAAATGTACAAGTCTTCAAGAATAGAACTACAGTCTTCAAACTGTTTTTCTCCTTTGGTGTATCAAAGGTATCAGGCTTTATAGCCTTTACATCACAATTTCAAGATCCTATAAAGATGGATCTGAAAATAACTAAAATTGAGCATAATCAAATACAATCTTAGGAAACAAGATTCAAAGTTATCATCATAATTCGAATCTGATAGTCTTCTGTATTATTTGGAAGTTTGCAGGTGAAGATCACGGAACTCGAGACCTTGTTTGACAGTTGGGCGATTTCTGTCAAGAATAGAAATGCCATTTGGCTTCATTATTTCTCCATATGTCTTGAAATATTGAATAGGAAGTTGATTTGGCTTCTGATAATTATTATATTTGATTTGAAATCATTCCCATAGAATCTGAAAACACAAAATCGTGATCTAGGAAAAAAGAAGGTAATTATGGACTCTTTTGCACTTTCGGCGGCTCATTAGTCATGTATTTATCCTTTTAGCTGCCGAAAATCAGATCTTTTCAGCAGCTCATTACACTGGAAATTTCACATTTAGCCACCGAAAGCTAAAATTAACTTTTGGCCTATTTTTAGTGGTGAAATCCTCATTTTATTGAATTGATATGAATTTGAGCCTTTCTCAAAACCTCTAAAACTTTAAGATTTAGAAATAACTCTTCTACCTAATGATCCTCTTATCATGTGATTTGGAAATCATTAGCAAGTTATTTTTTATCACTAACATTTGGCTCCAACTGGGATTGATACCTCCCTGCGAGGTTTTCAAGAACCATAGATCTAATGCCTTTCCAAAAAAATAAAATCTGAATTTAATGTCTAGTGTTCCATTGGGCATGGAGTTAGTATTCCATTGGGCTCGGGGTCATCCATTCACCTCTTTCTGAAAATCTTTCATGACCTGTATAGATGATCTATGTATATCTTCAAGACTACCTTTATTCACACAAAGTAACTGCTACATCTGCTGCAAAATGAAAGAAAATAAATGCTTGGGCAGTAGCCTTATTTCTTACCTACTCTACTCTAACCATTTTTGCAATTTGTTTAGGTAAATGCAAATTTCCATAGAAACCATCCAAGTAATTTTAATACTAAAATGATCTCATCATCCTCATTGATCAATATTTGATGTTTGAAATGCAACAACAGTGATAAAAATTCATTTACAAAAACAAAATAATCTGCACATACTGATAAGTTTAACAAATCTGAAGTCTTCATGTTCTCTGAAATGTATGATTATATGAAGGCTACCACTGGATCCTTGAAACTGATATCAGAAATCTGTTGGTCTTCAGGAAAAAGTTCCACTTGTATGATTGTTTCTCTGCCAAAAGATTGATAACCTTCTTCTTCTTTTATGATTACCTTGTGATCATCAAAGCCTTTGACCTCTTCTTCAGAATAGTGTTTAGAGAATGATGATAGAGAAGTATTTGAATAACAAAGATTTTGATCAGCTATAAAAATGTAGTTGTCTATACAATCATGAGTTATCATAGGCTTAACTGGATTTGTAAACTGAGCATAAACTTTATATGAATACCTGTCTCTGGAAAGCTTTGCAAATGTTGAAGGATCTGATTCAAAATATGAAATAATTTTATCTTCTTGTTGTTGTTCTGAAACTGCCTCATAGTAATTACCTTTTTTCTCAGATTATGAACTATACTGACATTTTGTTGGCTCAAATTTATGCAGATTTTCAAAATCAGTCTGCTCTCGGATCCTCCTAGAAACACGAATATTTTCTTCCACCTCTAGAGCATCTTCAAACAGAATGCTTAATGATGAAGATTTCCTTTCTAGCAGAAGAAGGGCAAGTTTTGAATGCAATTCCATCACATAATATATCATGGCAGCAGTCTCTATAGGCCTCATCTCCAAAGGCATACCATGGTATATGCTGCAGAATCTTTGATTGAAAGAAGGCAAAGTTTCACTATGTTCTCTTTTCATAGCACATAAATCAACAAGGTAAGAATATGGTGATTTATGTTCACCCCAATGCTTCATAAAAACATTAGAGAACTCGATCCAAGAGTCAATGGAATTAGTTCTCATACCCTTAAACCAAACAACAACATCTCTGATAAAAAAATCTCATGATCACATCTTCATGAACAATCTGAAAACGATCAATAAAATCCTTAAAAGATTCCAAGTGTTTTTCAGCTGAAGCTTGATTCTTTCCAGAAAACAAGGGAAGATATTCATAGTAGTCAAGAGGATAAGGATGAAGAAGAAAGGGAAGATTTAAAGTCTTGAACATCTTCATCCTAATTTTGATTTGAAAAGAAGTGGGCTAATTATGAGAGTTAACAAGTTCATGACAAGGGTCAGAATTTTTGGTAAAAGGAATTGAAATCTGACAGGGTTTTGAAACAATTGTAATTTCCTCAAGATAACGTGGTTGATCAGATTCTGAAGGAATTGAAATATAGTGGTCATATTTATGAGAAGGCTGAGGCAAAATGACTGAATCAACATCTACAATGCAAGCAGGTTTCAAATATTGTTCTAAACATGGATATATAAAAGAAGTCTAGTAATCTTCAGGATATACAAAACAGACAATAATTCATTTAACGTGTGAAGGGAATAATATGAAGGAGCTAATAAAGTACAAAAACGGTTCATGAACAAAACTAATGAATTGATACCTGTATTTAGAATTCAGCTTCTTCATCTTCTATCAATCAGATCCTCCCCAGTGGATTCTTTAATGTGGAGTCTCCAGGCAAATGATTACAGTTAAATTTTATGTGTGTCTCTTGTCTGCCATCAAGACACAGATCTATGTTATTCTCCTAGAGGGAAAATCTTCTTTCACTTTCATTCCTTAGAAATGACACGATTTTTTAATCACTCGAAGAAATCACTCCCTAACTATAGAAGGGTGTAAGCTTGGTAACTTAAATAGATCAATAAAATATGGAGAAAAAGGATCAAATTGGATGACATTGTAAACTCACATCCATTTAGAAAGACAAGGGTCATTTCAAATACCAAGGCTTTCAAGTATGTTGCTCATAAGGTTTTAATAAATGTGTGAAAACATGGAGACGACTCATTATGATAGAAAGAAATACCTACACAAAATCATATGTGAATGGTCAGTAATGATAGGTAAGATACTCTTTCATACCAGCAGAAACATATATAAGATTTTTATATAGTAGATGGTCAGACATAATAAGTAAATACTTATATCTTAAGCTTATGAGTGCACTGATAGGATGAAAACTATCTCTCACTAAGAAAAACATAAGAATAAATGCATATAAGTCTAATATACCAACGAAGAGATGGGATGACAACCTTATGTCATTGAGTATACATAAACTTTTAAAGAAAGGAGATGAAAATTGAACAAACAAAGTGAAATAAGATCGATGTCAAGATATATTCATGGACATCTACAAAGGATGAAATGAACAAGTCTTCAAGAATAGAACCACAGTCCTCAGACTGTTTTTCTCCTTTGGTGTATCAAAGGTCTCAGGCTTTATAGCCTTTACATCAAAATTTTAAGATCCTATAAAGATGGATCTGAAAATGACTAAAACTGAGCATAATCAAATACAATCTTAGGAAACAAGATTCAAAGTTATCATCATAATTCAAATCTAATAGTCTTCTGTGTTATTTGGTAGTTTGCGGGTGAAGATCATGGAACTTGAGATCTCTGTTTGACAGCTAGGTGATTTCTATCAAGAATTGAAATTCCATTTGGCTTCATTCTTTCGTCATATGTATTCAAATCTTGAATAGGAAGATGATCTGGCTTCTGATAATTATTATCTTTGATTTGAAATCATTCCCATGAAATATGGAAACATAAAATCGCGATCTGGGCATAAAGAAGGTAATTATGGACTCTTCTGCACTTCTAGCATCTCATTAGTCTTGTATTTTTCCTTTTAGCTTCTGAAAGTCAGAGTGTTTCGGTAGCTCATTACACTGTAAATTTCACATTTAGCCGCCGAAAGATAAAATTAACTTTCGGCCTATTTTTAGAGGTGAAATCCTCATTTTATTGAATTCATATGAATTTGAGCCTTTCTCAAAACCTCCTAAACTTTAAGATTTAGAAATAACTCTTCTACCTAATGATCCTCTTATCATGTGATTTGGAAATCATTAGCAAGTTATTTTTTATCGCTAACACATTTCTCTAGGATTTTTTTGGGTATTTCAGTAACTAAATGTTTTGTTAGAGATAATGCTCACATTAATGTTGTATGATAAGTTTGGGGATTAGCTTGAGGTTTTGTAGGAGAATGTTGAGATATTGTCTCAACCTAAATCTATAAGATTAGAATTAGTTGGATCTCACTCCAACTATATATACATCTAATGTATCTGTGTGAGTGTGCAATAGAAATATTATTTGTGTGTGAATCATGTGCAATGGATGGTCTCCCAAATTTCAATTTGGTATCAGAGCTTGGATGGGCTTAATCCCTCATGGGATGGGTAGAAGAATGTGAGAGATGTATGTTCTAATATCTTGTACATATGTAGAAATAGCTTATCATCGGTGTTTGAAGAGTGTTTTGGTCTTGTGACTGTGTGGGCAGGTTTACATGTATATTTGAGTATGTTAATTCGGTTGTGTGTCAAAGAGTCGCAATCACTTTTATAAGTGAAATCGTTGCATGTGTGAGCCATTGGTGGAAAGATGACATTGTGGAGAGGATACATCAATTCACTGGGAACAAATTTAAGAGCCCTTGTCTCGTTTCTGATAAATCTAGTTGGTGAATGAGTCTATTCCAACATCGTGTGGGCCATCACTTTCACATTCGTTTGGAAGCAGCAATAAAAATTAAAAATTGCGCGTTAAATTTTTATGAGATGGAAATGGAGTAGTCCCAGATTCAAATTTAAATTCAACGAGAGAAATTGGATCAGTAGTGGTCAATATTCATTTCTTTCATCATCAACATCATTGAAATCTGCAACAACGAGTACAAGTGAATTTGCATTTTTCTTCATCTTTAATTGGAACACAAATGCAATTCTTTATATGAGTCCAGGTGCAATCGAAAAACAATTGTCGCAGTGGTACTCCTTCTTATACCTTCCTAATTCTAGTTTGACTCAATGGGACAACAATAGCAACAATGATGAAGAATTTTTGTTGGAGGGATGTGAAGATGATCCACGAATTTATTTGTTGATGGCTACTTGATCCCGTAGACTTCATATTTATTGTGTGGCCTAATGTGTATTAGCCTTATATTTATTTTGTTTGTAAATTATATTATAGAAGAACCAATTATTGAATAGAATAATATAATTCAAATTGGTGGTTCTCCACGGCTTGAGAACAAATAGCTAATTTAATTATGTCTAAGTTTGTTCTATACTAATGTGACCCATTGTGCTCCGGGAGCATTAGTTACAAGTTATTTTTACGAGGCCAAGTTGTGAAACTGACTACTGGAGACATTTAGTATATAGATCATTCTCCTATATAACTTTTAAAATTTTCTCTTCGAGAGAATTCAATAGATGGAAGTGTATCCATAGGATGGTTCAGTATTAAGATTGTCCTTTTGAAAGTCGAGGAGCATCGGTTGTTGTAAGAACGTCAACAATGGTTGAAAGCAGTTTTATCTGTGATGTATGAAGTGGTAGCTCAAAGATGATGGGAGAAAACAAGTGTGTCTATGAAGTTTAGATATGGGTGTAAGTGCGTATGAGGACCAGTCAGACAAAGACATATGACAAATTTTGTAATCATGATTTCAGTATTGTAAGTTTTTTTTAATGTAAGCATTAAAGGGGGGTGTTAGAGATAATTCTCACATTAATGTTTTGTGCTACGTTTGAGGATTGGCTTGAGGTTTAGTAGGATATTGTTGAGATATTCTCTCAACCTAAATATCCAAGATTAGAATTAGTTGGATCTCACTCCAACTATATATACATGTAATGTATTTGTGTGAGTGTGCAATAGAAATATTATTTGTGTGTGAATCCTGTGCAATGGATGCTCTCCCAAATTTCAATTTGTTTTGAATTATTCCATCTTCATTATTCGAAGTCCATTAGTTTTATACTTACTATGACCTAATATTATTAGTCTTAACAGTCACTTGCTAACCATATATTACTTTGCATCACACAATAAGTCATGCAAATGGATAACAATTTGGGGAGAAGTAAGGTGTTTGCGACTTGATCCATCTCAGCCTCAAAATCCATCTCAATAACCCCAAACCATGGTTTCAGACTTTGCAATGAATTTCAGCACTAAAGGAAGGATCTAGTACTAAAAATACATTGAAGAGGCATGCATATCAAACCAAGTTTTGGTAACATATTATATGACTAACTAGTTAAATAGACATTTCATAAATATATAAATATAACTATAAAAAACATGTTAACAAAATAATATAGATTTTAGTGAACATCGAAATTGTTAACAAAAATAATATAGATTTAAGTGAACATGGAAATTGTTTATAGCTAAAACCATACAAATCAAGCATCAACTATCATTCACTCTCATGGGATAAGGAAAGGAAAAGGGAGATTGACACCTAGGTTTAAAGTCCAAGAGGTCCTTAGTTTCCCACTACTAAACTTGGGGTCAAAAAATAACATGTATATGATGTTGTTTCATTTTTTACACATTGGAATGAGACATTTCAATAATATTGTCCTCTTTAATTCACTTAAACTTTGACATTGTTTTGTAAATGTGACTTTATTGACATTATTAGTAAATATTCTCGGTATATCGACATTTGTGTATGTACAACTATTGTGAGACATTCATCTATCTTAGAAATGTCATATTAATGATGTCTAAAGGGTTTATCTACATTTGTGTATGTACAATTGTTGTGAGATATTCATCTATCTTAGAAATGTCATTTTAATGATGTCTAAAGGGTTGATAAATTGAGACTTTAGAGGTTGTCAATTGATATTGCTAAAAAGTGGATATTGTAAGGGTCTCCCACAACACCAATGAGTGTGCGCACTCCTTGGGAAGATTCAGAGACACACAGATGGAGAGCACAAGGAAGGGAGAAATCCATTGGGTGAACGAATACATTTGGGTGTGGGTAGGATCACCTTGGGCACACGGTGGTGATGCGCGAAACCAAGGGGCCATGCACCTTACTTGCCTTACAACAATGGATAGAGACTTCCATTGTGTTTGGGCAAGGGGGAGGCGAATTGGGAGCATACACAAGGAGTGGACTCGTCTGTCCTCGGTAACATGGGTGCACCAGAGAGGTTGGACAACCCCATTTTCAAACTCATAAGAAGTCACAATGATTGGCATGAAAAGAGCACAAGGAAAAAGGCGTGCACCCAAGAATGGGGCACACCAGTATAAGAGACACATATTTGATGGACACATGGGATTTAGATGGGCGAACTGAGTCCACAAAAGAGTGTGATGAGTTGGTTGAGTGTGGGTTTGAAAAGGGGGATGACACACCCAAGAGATGAATCGTTTCACACAAGTGACCATTGGAGCTACTATAAGAGAAAGTGCACAGGACCAAGAGGAGGCATAGAGAAGTTTTGGCAAGAGGTTTGGAGAGAAAATCTTAGGAAAGTCAGTGATAATTAACTAAGGTAGAGTTTCCAAGATGGAAGAATAGTAGCCAAGAGTTGGACATTTTGGAAGGCTTTGGGGGAGTCTAAAAATGTAGGTTTGTGGAGGCATGTGTGAGGAAAAACTGAAATATGTGTTAGCTTAGTGAAAGTATGTGGAAACAAAATGATAGTAAGTCTCCAGTTGTGGGAACATCTGAGGTGCACTGCAGAGAGTTGTGAAGACGATTGGAGAGAGAGTCGTTTGGTGACAAATCTATTCTTGAGTGTCTTTATGAGGTAAGGCTAGTCCTTTGACTCTGCCTTGTTGTAAGGCAAGCCGATAGTGCTCATTTTTAATTGTTTCAAAATAAAAATGACTTAATTGGGTGTTATGAATGGTTTGTTCCACTTGAACTATTTCTATGTGTGTCTTTGTTTTTGTTCAACAGTTGTTCTCTTGTTCATAGATGTATTCTTAAATAAGACTAATTGTTAAATTGTGTTAACAATTGTCTATGTAAGCAAGATTTGAACTAGAGTAGGAGTAGGACTCATGAGTAGTCATAGTCCCAAAAAATTATTCTTGGTGTGACAAGAAACCAAGTATCAATTGCATGGTGTCAAACACCCTCAAGAGACAAGCAATCATAAGATCTATTTGGGCATCCTGTTGATTCATGACAAGTGGTATTAGAGAAGATTCAACTCTTCACCACTATTGCAATCATAATAGTTGTGGGAAGATGGAGCACTTCATGGTGAATCATTCTGGGTAGTCTTGGTGAGGGCTCAACGGACTTAACCACCATAGAGGCAACCTGAGCACAGAATTGGTGGGTCGTGACAAGGACAAGTTGTGAATGGGATTCATGACATGTGGAATGAACTAGGTGCTCTCCTTGAGAAAGTCAAGAATGGTTATGGGGATGAATTGGGCACTTCGAAAAGGCAGTAAGTGCTACTACCTCAGGATTGTTGCAGACTCGATCATTGAAGTAACCACATAATTGAACATATAATTATTTGTGTGCAGACCTCGGAGAACGATTTAGTAAGGTAGGTTGTTTGGTCATAGGTGTTTTGAGCCCAATATTGTGCACATATGGAGACCAAGGGAGAAGTTTGTGAGGGTGACCAAAGAACTTGGGTGTGTATAAGAATGCAAGATTCATTAAAGGCTTGAGATGGTGCAAAGGAGTTGCATGAAACTATTGAACATGAAAAATGGTGAGGGTCATGCAATGAAATGGATGGTGCAAGTGATGAAGCTTGGAAGATCAATAGGGACAATGAAACTCAATGATTCAGGAAGCTCGAATAGGATTTGGAGAGAATGGATGAATTTGAGGAACAAGAGAAGTCTAAGATGAGTAGAATGAAGGCATTGCCAAAGAGGACTGAGAATTTGGTGTCAGTTTCATTGGAATTACTTAGGGAGGAAATAATCCAGCATCATTTCAACAAAATAGTGAAGAATCATCCCAAACCTCTCATGAGGAAAGGTAGGTTGAGTGAGTGTTACCTCTATTCGCAAAGTCATTTTATGTGGAACTATCCAATGTAAGGGAAGTTGGATTTGTTGGTTGAGGAGGAGGCTCAAGTGACACAAACAATAAGGGAGTTAGAACCCTTGGTAGAGGTGGTTCAAGTGCCAAAACGGATGGAAGAGATGAACGAAGTCATGGAAACAATGGTAGAATGCATGCAAAAGTTCAAGACAAGAGGTCAAGGATAGTTTTTGCAAAGTGAAGCACTTGACAGACTATGCTTTTTGAACACAAGTGTAAGGGAAAGACATTGTTTTGTGATTGAATGAGTCATGAAAGTATTTTCATCAAAAACATAAGAGATGCACTAGAATGTGAAAAGTGTTGAAGTAAGCAATGATGTCAGTGATGGGAATTATTTGTTTAGCACAATTGAGATTTGGGGGGTTGTTTGGAAACATTGATGTGTTGGTAGATCCATTGGAATATTATGCTACGATATTGATCTTGGACTTCCTCTTACTTTCCAATTATCTCTACGCATTCATGAAATCCATTTATTGTTCTTAGACAAGGCTACAACACGAAGAACACCCTTGGCAATGAAGAGGAAGCTCCAGAGGACACCTATGATATCTGTGATTAGGTTGATAAAATAAATTGGTGGGAGAACTAATTATACTTGCAACATGACACAATAGTTTGAAGTCACCTACATCACAACATCTTGAAGTAGTTTGGGCCAAGAAGAAAAATAGAAGGCAGTGACAAAGACTTTGGTGAAAAGAACCATGGGGAATATTTTTCGATTGAGGAACTTGTAGAATGGTGAATGTGAGTGTAAGAGAGAGTTGGAATTTTCACTTTCCATGGAGCAGGAGGAACATCACCAAGTGAATAGTCACCAATAGCATATTATGGACATTATAGAAGATCAAACAAAAAACTTACCCACTACATAAAATCCAAGAGTTGAGATGAGATAGTGCATGGAGAAACTTACTCAACTAGGTTTGGAGACAAATGTGGAAGAGGTAGGAGATGAATACCGACATCTAGTAGCAATCATGAAATTTTGTATGAAGTCAATGGGGATATACAACTTCCAAATTCCTATAGAATAACTTGAGGTTTTGAGATATGCTCAAATGAATTTCATTTGGTCATGCGATACTTCCACACAGAGAACAAGTTAGACATAATGTATGCCAATAGCCTTGGTGGAGGTTATTGGGTACATTCTTCCTACTAAATGAAGAATATGGAGACGTGTTGTTGGGAGCAAGAAACACGTATGATGATGCCTAGTGGAGGTGTCATCAAAAGACTCAAGCAAGGATGTTGTAGGACAATAGAGGAGTTGTGGACGCTATTAGCACTTTGTAAATATATTTGGTTGACAAATAGACGACAAAGGTAACTTTTTCAACCAACTTTGAGACCCGAAACTATCCTTTCAGATCTAGAGAGCGCTCTCTCAGAAATGGCAAGGTATTCGTGCAAGATGTGACTTTGAAAACAATGGCTAGATTTAACATCGATGGTAAATGGTTGCTAGTTATATTGGCGTAGAAAAGTAAAACTTGGGCTATGGGGTTGATCTGAGGAAAAGATGGAACAAATGACTCAGTGACTAGATTCGAGAGGAGACGGATAGGTGAGAAACAACCTTCAGTGTAAACCATAAAGTGTGGCGGAAGAAAAACATAGGAAGTAACTCAAGAGCATCATTGTGGACGAATTCAGAGTTAGCTTGAGAGGAAAACATTTTGTCTAAGTGGCAGAAAAAAGGGGCATTGTACAGCGAATCCGCAGGTTCAAAAATTCATTTTGAAATAGACAGTATGAGATATGAAATAAAAGGTAACAATAAACACATAAGAAAAGAAAGAGACATAATACATCCAACTATTACAAATAGAATATTTTCGTCAAATCACAGGACCTTTGCAGTAAATTTCGGTCAAAAACTCAGATTACATACAATAGAAGTCGTTTTCTCAAAATTTCCAACAAACCTGGCTTACATCAAAAAGATGAAATATATAAATGAGGGCGCTCCTTGGGCTACCCTTCTTTCTAACTGCTAACCCTAAACTAGGAAAAACTGCACCACATGCGTTAGAGACTCTTCGCAACACAATATCCAAAAGTAGGAAACAATCACACCTTTCTACTAATGAATGACTTCAGGTTCTCCATGGGATCTAATCGTCGGTCAGAATCCAATGTAGGGAAAAATTTGTCGTTGTATCTCTCGATCGGGTATCCTAGTGAACAGGTGTCTGTCAAAAAATTATTGTCTGCAATGTCGGTTTCATATTTTGTTATGCGCCTATTTTCTAGAGAGCTATGCACAACAAACATTTGTTCAATTCTTGCGACCGTTATCAAAATGGTAAGATGCTTCAGAGGACATGTATCACTCAAAATTGTCGTGAAGAAGAATGTCACCCATTAAAATTTCTCTTTTTGTGCGCTGGCAATAGCCACGTAGATTTCCTGTTTGGTTGCTCCGCATTCTTTAGGATGCTCTGTGTTCCTTTCTTCTACCAGCCTTTGTACCTCTCGCAGCTGAACAATAATGTTTTGTGCCTATTTAAGCTGCCTTTTCAGCCATGCCACGTTCCCTCTATGACTCTTTGTAGTCAATGCTTCCACAGTCTTTGTCGCTAGTTGTCGCTTTAATTCCCTGTTCTCCTAATAAAGCTCGACAATAGCCAGCTTTTCTTTCTTCAACTGCTCATATGGCACTTCCTCATTCACTCCCACAACATCAAATTTCCTTGCTCTGATCATGCATTCCTGGCTCGATTTCTTGGTAGTTTCTAGTTGGATGATGCATCTGAGTAGTCCTCTAGTTGCCAATCTGAGGCATGGTCCTTATGGAATTTTAGCCTTCATGATCTCCTCGTTCTTTCTCAGCCTTCCCCTCCTCTAAGGAAACTTCTGTTTGGAGGACGAGGATCTTTCCATCTCCCTCTCCTGTATGAATTCTTCTGCTTTGATTGTTGCACGACTTGATCTGGTCTCTTCTGTAGGTGAAAGAATGGTTTCTTCTATGTCTTTGGTAATGGTCTTCACAGGTGCGAAAAAATTCCAATCTCTTTGAGGTTCGAACCTTGCAGTACTTCCACTTCGCGCACCCTTTCCTATTCTCTAAGAATCCACCATGGTGCGACCAAGGTAAACTCTGGGCACAACGTTTTGAACAAATGCACTAAGGGGTGGTTATGAACCAACTGGATTGGCAAAGGGAAACTACAAAAAGAGATTATCCCTAGTTCTATGATTGGAGGGCACATTGAGCATATGATATTTATAATGAATCATCCAAGAGAGGAAAACATGCTGGAAGCCAATAAATTTATGGCGATGAGATGTTTCAAGTTGAATTTTCATATTTTTCATGGAAAATCCCAGTGTGTTTAATGTAGGTGATACAATTTGCTATGCATGTATAATACGAATGCTGCAATTTTTCATTCCCTCACCCTTCATGATGAAATGATAATAATTGTGGCACTTGCCGATGTGACCTTTATTAACCACTTGACTTGACCGAGGTACGTAGAAACTAGCTTCTTAATGGGATTTGACCTTTTTGGAAAATACATCCCCATACCATGTATACAACTTTTGACTCTAACACCCTTTCCCATTTCCAAGGGACAACAATCCATTTGTTGACTTAAACCTCATGTTGTTACGTACCTAACTTCACATGTTTGGGTGCATGTATCATAACATGACTCGAAACCGACTCTAAATGGAATGAAAAATGGTGGCGCTAACAGCGGGCTCCAATGGGGATGATATCCTCCCTGTGAGGTAGCAAAGAACAGTAGACCAAGTGCATGACCATTGGGATTTATTCAACCTCTAGACACTAAGAAATACAAATGACAGACGAAAAATGAACTAGACTCGTTGAGACAGCTTTTAAGACTTCAACATAAACTTAGGGCCTTCAATTCGGGCTTCAATTATCTACGGACCTACTGACTCGACACAAAATAAATGACTATTTACAATGAAAAATGACTTAAACGGACTTTACTTCATCAAGTAACATTTGAGGAACCTGTTATTTATAGGCCCCCAACCAAGACACTCTCCATCCAGTCCTTTCAGGAAATAAGTATTTTCTATGCAGTACACACTGATTTTGTACGGCCCCATCCAAAGGTGATCGAACTTTTTGTGCTTTCCTTTATCTTCATTTTGTGCATATCATCTCAACACCAGATCTCCCACCTAAAGATATTCCTGCTTGGAATGATTTTCAAAATATTTATTTATCCTCTCTTGATGGAGTTGATATTGGTTATACGCCTACTCCCTCACCTGCTATGTGTGAATCAACTAGTTTATCCTCCTATGTGCATCATTTGGCTCGGCCTCCTGCTCTTGCAACAATTTCCTGATGGGTGGTCCCAACACAGTAGGGAAGATCCTATCTACACTGTAAACGATCTGAAAAGGTGATGTTGATATGGAATTTTTGGTGGTAATCCGATCTACCCATAGCGCGTAGATAATCTTCTTATGCCAGGCTCTCTTGTTGTCTTGCAAGAGCCTTTTGATGATTCTGGTCAGGATCTTATTTGAGGATTCTGATAACCCATTTCCCTATGGATAATATGTCATGGAATGCCCCAAGGTTATGTTATAATCATGACAGAACTTCTACATCCTTTTAGACTTGAATGCGGCTGCATTATCTGTTATGATATTAATAGGACACCCAAACCTTGACAAGATGGTTGTCTCTAGGAACTATATGATGACCGTATCGGTGGCTTGATTTGTGGGGACCGCCTCAATCCACTTTGTAAATTAATTGGTGGCTGTGAGAATCCATTTATGTTTCACAGAGGATGGTGGGTTTATCTCTCCTATGAAATCTAGGCCCCACTGCATGAAAGGTGCTTCGACTAAGATTGGCTTTAACGGCAGAGGTTGTAGCTTTCTTCTCCCATCAAAAATCTGGCACTTATGGAAACTAGAGACCTCTTTATATATGTCAGTGAAAATCGCCGGCCAGTAATAACCCACCCTTAGGATCTTATGCACAGTGGTCTTCCAATAGTGGTGCCCTTCACAGTCACCTCTGTGAAATTTTTGTATGGCCCGTTTCACCTCGTCTTCCAACAAACAACTTAATAGTATTCCTTCAGGATCTTTCCAATACAGTGAATTATCCAAAGCGTAGAACTTAACCACTTTAATATTGAGGAATATTTCCTTAGTCTTTATCATGCCTAGAGGGGCCTAGAGATTTTCTAATACATATATGATGTCCGCATACCATGGAGAATCAATTAAATGCTAAGGTATCTGCACAACTTTTTCTTCCTAAGGGTAGTCCGACAAATCGACAATGAAGTTCATACCTACAACGTCACAATCCAACTGCACCATAAAATTTGTGAGGCCTTGATCCTTGACCAAATTTGTCAGCTTGATCTCATTGTCGTGTTCTAACATAGTTGTTATCCACTTTCCTCTCCTTCCTTCCGGATCAGACTGAGTTAGCATGTCCTTTATTGAACTGTTGGGTACACAGGTGATGACTAGTCTCTGATACCATACTATAATGTCCCTGGCCATCATCCCACTGGTCGGGCAAACACTACTATGCGGAAGAACATCATTCTCATACTTAATTAATAACATGCATTTAAGTCATATTAAACACATTTAACTTGGAGTAAGCACAAGATTATTGCTAACATAAATAATCCCTGTCATTAACAATAATTCATATGCACAACAGAATACATGAAACATATAAGCATCATAGGCATGCAAAACATAATATTAAGCATAAGTTGATACTTATATTTGAAACCGTGGTAATTCCACCAACCAAGTGCAGTCCTTCCATGAACCTCCCAGCCTTAGACCACGCTACTCATCATGCTTACTAGTGGGTCACCCCTGAGCTGGGACTAAGCTCCACCCAAGGTAAGGAATCCTAGTCTAGGCTGAGGATACAGGGAAAGATGCACATAATAACTGGAAGGATTCTTCCCAGGATGCCTTCTTACGCCCACAACTCATGGACTCTCATTCCCCACATACTTATTCTACCGGGGAGTATACACCTTCACAAGCATAGTCCATAAGTGCTTCACCTCCCTCTCTGGGTCTCGAAAACAGGCCAGATCAGGAAGTCTTAGAGATACGTAGCTGGTGTTGGACTCTCTTTGGAAGAATACCACTTCCCAGCAAATTACCTCACTTGGAAATAGCTTCTCACAAGCCTGTCAGACTACCTCTTCAACTAAGGGCTATTGGGTATGTGTTATATTCTTTGCACGAATAGTAGTGTTTGAGCATCTACGTTGGGCGCGTAGGGGGTTCGGGGGCAGCACCCCCAATTTTTTTTTTTTTCGGGCCGACATATTTCCGTCGGGCCGACATATTTCCGGGACGACATATTTTCGGGACCACATGATATTAGGTGGTTTTTCGGCACATATTTTTTGCCGATGGTTTTCTACTTCCGGTTAAGGAATTAGGGTTTTGGACTAATCCAAGTCATTGGGTTAGGGTTTTGGATGCTGCTGTCTCCTATATGTATATTGTATTGTAAACAATGTAAAACAATGTGTATGAATATAATATATGTTGTTTTTTTCCCGGTTTGGATTTCCAGGTGAAAAATCTCTGTGTAATGTTTGTATTTTCCATTGTATCTGTTCTGTTCTTTTCTGAATATCAGTTTGCAGTAGATATTGTACAAGGTTAGAATTTACAAGGGCCTTAAAACCCGGTTCTTCAGCCCCTTATGACTCAATTCCCACATGGTGAGGATAACCACAACACAACCCCACTCAGGAAAACAGAAAAAAACAACCTACAGACAGATCGGGTATGGATTCAGCTCTACAATGGAAGATAGACTAGGATCTAGAACTCACAAGTTGACTTTCCCCTCTTATCCAGTTCCTTCAACGGTGCATAGGTATGTCAAGGGCAGACATAGACCAATAACGAAATCAGACGGATGATGTTTTGGTATTTAGGAAGACATATTTGTTTTTTGGTTCTCAAAGTTGCATGAGGGTATCCGAAATCAGACACAAAGGATGATGGAATGAGGAGTGACCCCCCCACGACTGACTTCTGTAGTTTTTTTTTTAACTGCATGTACCTGGGTCGACACATGTCACCCATGAAGCTGCATGCACTCCATCAGCATGCATTACTCTCCAGGAACTTAGGACACAACA
Organism: Picea glauca; assembly: GCA_000966675.3. Taxonomy (NCBI): domain Eukaryota; kingdom Viridiplantae; phylum Streptophyta; class Pinopsida; order Pinales; family Pinaceae; genus Picea; species Picea glauca. The sequence goes on along the minus strand of JZKD02S1679852.1, from coordinate 519,720 downwards.
TATATTTGACATGGCTTTTGGAATAATATTAAAATATTATTCCCAAGGACCTAAGCCCCTAGGCTCAACACTTAGCCTCTCTTTCCAACCCTCCAACTCCCAATCCCTTACTCGATCTGTGGAAGCTTAGTCCCCCATCACTCATTCATTGTGGTCGGTCTGCACACAACGATGTTTAAATTTTTATTAATGTTCTGCATGATTACATATACAAAAGCAAGATCCCGGCCTTAACACTTAGGCTTTTCATCCTAATAACACATAAGCCCACCATCTTATATATACTTGGCTCACCATCCTAGAAAACATAATTACAATTCATAATGAAAGCTTTATACTTCATAGACATGATTTACAATAGGGCTCGGCCTTGGGGACATTAGAGAACGTACCTATGCTCAATGCAAGGAAATGCATGCGGGAGATGGACACTCGGGATGATGTTCCTTCAAGGGTATAGGGTGTCAAATTGCGAAGGATATAAACAAGGATCTACTTGGTTGAGGATGCAAACTGCCTGGGCCATCGTTTATAACACAAAGCAAGATCTGGCTAAAGGCTCAATACTACAAGCAAGGTCATGAGATGCAATCACAATTTAACGCCAAAAAATGTCCTTTTTTATATCTTTTAGTCCACTTGGTGTGAAAAAGGGGTAAACTTGTGCCAAATAGACATCTTTTCAAATTCAATTTACGAGTGTGAAAAAGACAAGTTCACTTGGAAATGTTTTTCATTTTTGATAGTGAATCGGAAAAGAGCTTAACTAAGACTCATGATCTTTCAAATCCAATTTTAACGAGTATGAAAGGGACAAATCAATCAGCTATATTTTCAATTTTTAATTACAAGTTTGAAAAGAGATTAACTAAGACTCATGGCCTTTCAAATCCAATTTTAAAAAGTGTGAAAGGGACAAATCACTCAACAATCTTTTCGATTTTTAGACAAATCAGAAAAGAGATAAACTAAGACTTGTTTGGAAAATTCTAGGTGGTAATCCACGGGGGAGGCCAAGGCTCCTACGCAGACCTCTTGTGGAATGTCAGTATATTATGAAGAACCGACACACGCTTGGGAAGACCTAAATCTCTCCAAGTCGATGAGGACAAAGTGCTAACAGAGGTTATCGTCCCTGTAATATATAGGATAATGTCTCTTCCTGGAAAAGACATATGCGAAGGCATTGGATACCCCACAAGACCATCCCTATCAAAGGGAACCTCATCAAGACTTCGAGGGAGAGAAATCAGGAAGAGTAAAACTCTCTCTTGCTCAGAAGGTGGAGTAATAGAACTGTTAAGGACATGGCATAGAAGGTATAGAACCAGAACCAGAAGATCCGGATCAACCAAAAATTGCATTGGTACGATCGCTTCCTTAGACTTATCACTCTCCAAGAGAAGAGTGGGGTCGATCGAATATTGCATCGATACAACCACTTCCTAAACCATTGGTTGAATAGGATGCAAGACAACAAGGTCAAGATGTGTATCACCCCAAAAAATAGGAGTGTTGTCATTCAAATATTGCATCGACACGACCATTGGTTGAACAAGATGCGAGACAACAAGGTCAATAGATGCATCACCCCCGAACATAAGAGAGGTGTTGGTCGAAGATTTCATCGACACGACCATAGGTTGAATGAGATGTGAGACAACAAGGTCAAAGGACGCATCAACCCCTAAAGGAAAAGAGGTGTCAACCAAAGATTGCATCGGCATGATTGTTGTATCAACCAAAGAAGGAACAGAGTGTTGTGAAACCATAGATGCCTCAGAACCCGAACGGCCCTTAGGTGAACCCCACACTTCTGGTATCCCAAGAGTAACAGGACACAAATGAGTAAGGTGACATCCTTCACAAGTCCTGCAAAGGAATATAGGCTTACATCTGAGACGTCTAGGCTTCTCAATCATATGAATGCCCCCAGCATGACTTACAGTGGCTGGTGACATGCTCCCAGCATGACTTGCAGAGGCTAGTAGAAAATCTCCAACATGACTAGCAGAGGTTGGTGATGAATCCCCAACATGACTAGCAGAGGTTGGTGATGAATCCCCAACATGACTAGTAGAGGTTAGTGATGGATGTGCAGTGTGACTAGCAGTGACTAGACATGTGCCCCCAACATGACTTCTAGGTCTTCAACATGACTCGTAGAGGTTGTCGACCAATATCCCACATGACTAGAAGCGGTTGCTGATATAATGCCAGTATGACACACTGTGACTAGACTTGTGGCAGTGGTGAATTGTGGCATTTGAGACCAAGCTCCAAGGAAAGATTGGTTTTGAGAAATTGTAGGCCAAGAAGGATCCTGGTTTACACCCTATTCCTGTCCATCGGGATATTATCCTCCTCCATATTGATTCGTGAAGGGTTGTAAGGACATCAAAACTGAGGAAGCCGCTTGCGAAGAGAAAGAGACATGACAAGGGTTACTCATGTGAGGATATATGTTGCCCCTAGGATAAAGAATTTTGTAAGGGGGGTTTCCCATACTATAAAAATAAATCCCCCCAGATGAAACACCGGAGGACAGATGGAGGTCCGCCATGGGAAAAGTGTTTGTAGGAACCGACATGGCGGAAGAAGGATAGGTGGACGGAGTGTAATAATTAGAATGATTGCATAGTTGGGCACTTAATTATCGCATAGTGGATTCATAGGAAGGAATATTCCAACCTCCTACCGTAAGAGGTGTTTGAAGGATATGACTCCCACCAAACGGAGAGGGATAAGAAGGAGGCATCATGCCCCCAAACCCAAAACTTGTATTCGCATAAGGAGGTGAGATAGAGGATGGAAAATGTGAAGACATATCATACATACCATGAGAAAAATTATTAGAGACCCAAGGCATTGTCTGAGTACCATAATTCTGCATACCATTATAAAAAGCAGACAGACTTTCCCTCATGAATGTCATGGGGGGAGTAGAATTAAATGAGGGAGAAAAAGGAACTCCACTATCCATGATAACAAAGACTCAGCATGAAATCCTATGGTCAACTAATAATCAAAGAGCATACCAAAAATTCAAATGGCCAATATGTATGAAAATGGGCTAAAGTGGTTGAGTGGCCTCCCTCACCAAAGAAGGTATGTCTCATGCAAGAGGGACCTGAGACTCCCTGGTACATTTTGGAGGTAACATAATCAATTATAAGGGACCTCATAGGCTTAACAACTAGTCGGTCAGATCCCCCTGGAGAGGTAATCCTCCATAAAGGCTGTGTGTTGTCCAACCCCTATCTGACTGAGGGTACAAGAAGAATAACCCCTACAAGCAACCTATGAGATACCTAAGTCAAGAAACTAATCAACCACTATATAACCGATGCACAGGCGAGCAGTCCTAAGTCCATATCATAGTATGGGCAGGGTAGCAAAGCCTGAAACCTCGAAAGCACCGCCTCTCACAGAGGTATGGGCACTAGCAAGATCTCCAAATATGAATAAATCCACAGAAATATCTCTGACGCTAGGTGAGTATCCAGGGGTTATCCCTTCAACTTACTTTGTGCGACCTCATGATTAACTCTATTGTGAGTAGAGCCTCCTGATATTACCAATTATACAATGGATTTCTCAACTCCCTGTTTCAGACACATTTGTTGATTTAATTTCCTTAGAGAAGTTTACTCACAAAATCCTATTCCAAGGCACTAAATCCTAGGCTTGTTTGTGCACCCTAAACAATAAAATCCATACTAATCAATTTTAGTTTAAAGCGTAAATTTTGTTGGTCATGATTACTCAAAAAGGTATGGAAGTGAAACTCATGGTGTTATGGCTCTGCATAAAAATAAAAATATAATGCAAAGCCTAACTTTAACTTTTCAATGAATGATATGATAAATAAAAATAGTTCAATCTTGAATTTTAACTCTGCAACTCGGAAGTAAAATTCAATCTTTCTCTAAATGTGCTAAGCTAATGATAAAGGTTCCAAGACAAAAATACCAACCAATGAAAAATACCTATTTTTTTGTATTTTCAACGTATTAAAAAGAAAATGCATGGATTGATAAGAGACTTGATATATAACTTCTACTGTGTATAAAAGAAATCACTCAAGAAAAATACCAAGCAACTAAGAAGACAACCCAACTACCAAGGACAAATAAAAAACGAAAAACAAAGATAAATACGCCGCCAAAAAATTCAACTCCAAATAGGTTTCCTGTCATCCCAGATAATCTGAATAGGCACCACAGAGACCTAAGAAGGCTCAATGATCCTCAAAATCTACCTAGCAGTCACTAAACCAGGAAAGAAAGAAAGGGGAAGTGGTATACATGATTGTTCAAGAGAAAAGGGCATATATATGCTTCTTGCAGTGGGACAACGAGTGTGTATATGCAACTGTCAAGGAAAAAAGGGCATATGTCTTTTAAAACAAGGCTAGGAAAGGGTAAAAGGATGAAAAACTCAGACCCAGAGTGAACAGACTCTGTCTAACTGTGATACGACAAGAAACATAAGGGAAAAAGAGTAATGTAAGAAGGAAAAATACTTCAACCCTTAGAAAGAATATCTATTCCCAGTGGAGTTACCAATTCTATTATAAGGGAAAAACTCTCTATGGCCAAAGGTAAACCAGAACAGACAGGTATGACTGCAAAAATCAACTCAATTCCAACATGTGCTATATAAAATAATGTGCAATACGAGGAATAATCCTACCTCGATCCAATCATTTGATGTCATTCCACCGTTGAGCACTTTGACCCAAAGCTTTACACCTGCAAGAAGTTCTCAACAAACAAGCGATGCAAGTATATAGTGACAATATATAAAATGAGTTAGCACATCAGATAGCACAATCCATTAATAATCATTACAAACATGCCCATGGATAATAATCATATATTTGCAAGATATCGATAGGACGGGAAAGGAGTATTTCTATTAATAATTGATCAACAGAAGTATCAACATTACAGAATTTCGTGCCAGCACAGTTCGAAACCAAGAAACCAAGTTCCTTCCAATCAGGTCACTACCACTTCAATCCTCCACCAAAGAAAAGCTCATAGAAAAGAGGTAATGAGGTCGTCTCAACAATAAGGAAAGAGCTTGGGGGCTGAACACTATTTTCAGACTTGATGGACAAAGGGATGCATACTCAATATGAAGTAATTTCTCCAGAGTAACCTTGCACTCAAAGTTGAATGCTTTATCGTCTTTTTCCATAGATTGAAATTGTGCTCTTATAGCCTCCATAATGCAACTGAAGGACCGATTCGAAACATTTCTAGTATATGGAAGGCCAAAGATTAGAGATATTCTGTTGTGACATGGAAACCCGACCTCATTTTGTATTTTTTGGCACAAATCTCGATATATGTGAGTTGTAGTAGAATAGCAAGCATATACACATCTTTCAAAGTAGTTAGAGAGCATATATGTGAAAAAATATATATTTTTGGATTTGGATTTATCAAAAAAGGGGTTGATAAGTCTGCATAGCGAAATGGAAAAAGGCCCTCTATGCAAGATAGCAATGGTGAGGCAAATCTTGCTATAACAAAGTGAACATGAACAAGTTTATGAAGATGTTCATGAAGATTGTCCTACAAAGGAAGACATGGTTGATGATAACTATTATCACACTAATTTGCCTTGGGTATTTAGTTTGATTAATATTGTTTTAAGCCTTAGAATTTTAATTTTTTGAGTATCATCCTCTTAAAGTTTGATGTTAGTTTCATCTTAGAAGATTAAAGCTTTGAGTCATAGTTCTTGTTTGGTCCTGAATTTGGTTTATGGTTCTAGAACCTCTTTAACTCATGATTCATTTTTGGTCCCCATCATGACTTTTCTCTAAATCGATTCCTCCCTTTGCTAAACTGATGTGACACCTCTTCCTCTTCACTCATGACCTAGTAAGCATGACTCGTTGTACTCGCTTACGTGTCCAATAATTTTTTGATTTGGAAGCACTGCCTACTCATCAAAAAGTTCTGTAGCGCCTTTCACGTTTATCATCCATCCAATCTAATTCATGATTTCCATGACTAAAACCGTGTCCCTTGTTTTCAGTGCCAAAAGTCGGTTAGAGTGCCTTCAAAATATCTTGCATTTATGATCCTTGGTAACGGTTTCTAAATTTTGAAAATTTTAACAATGTCGCGGTGCGTAAGTTTTCTAGTTTCGATAACGTGACCACATGTCTACTAAATATGATTCTATGAGAGATTCCAGGGCCGAATTTTCCTCAATTTCATCCTAATATCACACTGAAGATCTCAACAGGTGTCGACTTTATAGGTATCCTATGCAGCCTCCTTTGCATATTAATTTTCACAGGAAATTTATGCTTGAGTTTTTTGTTTGTTAAGCCTATAGGGTAGTAAGGAAGCCATATTTTCATACCTGTAAATGTCCTTGCCCATGTCCATGGTCTGATTACTGTCGTTTTCTTTAACCATTAAAGTCACAGGCCCGTAATAGCCTATCCTTTGTGTATGCGTTGAGCTACCTAGAGGTGCTGCTCAAACCCTCTCCATTTTTCTTGCTCCCTTTCATCCTATACAAAGATCCATTCTGGATTACCCCTTCACAACCTACGCTCTAAAAATCCTATACAAGTCTAAAGGTCTATTTCCCATAGTCAAGCTCGGCTTTCTCAGCACTGTCAATTTTAAGGGCCATCTTTGTACATTTGAAACCTGAATTGAAGCTTTCTGGTCATTAGCATCCCTTAATTCTCTCAAGAACCCTCATTTTGAGTCATGGAGACCCCTCAGTTGAAGAAATCACACAAAGATTGAAAGATAGTTAGGACAGAACTTGTGGACATGTGCCTTTTTGACACAGAGTCCATGGCAAGGGAGATATTTTAAAGAGCAGGATGCCTCTATTTCTGCCAGAACATGCAGAAAGGCCATCCAAAGGTAGAAAAATAGTTTGCCTTAAATTTTGATGGCAAGAAAACCAGAGTTGGGGATTTGGAATTTGAGGTAACTGAAACCTCCATCTCAGCTGCAACATGGATTCCCATTTCAGGTTAAAAGTTGTTCAAGGCCATGGTTTTGAGTTCACCCTTTGTTAAAGATCTCTTCAAGATTGAATATAGAGCCAACGAGTTGTCTAAGAGTATGCGAAGGAATCAACTGATCGAGCAGTTTGATAGAATTTTTAAAATCATACAGAGATATTTTACTTGTGAAGGGAGATTTAACACCTTGTATCATTACCACATAAGGATGTTGTTACATTTTACTAGTAATATTGAGATAAATGTTCCTTATTACCTATTTAGAAGTATAGATCAAATGTCAGATAGGGTGCAAACCAAATCTAAGGATGTGGATTGTAGCCTTTTCCACTTTGGATTGATCAGAATGTTAGTCTCTGAACAGTTGGGAAAGAAAGAGATTTTATGGGAGAATTTTGTGGTTACTTATCACTTCAAGCTGGACCAACAACCTACTCCCCAATCATATATTGCAGGTCCTTTAGCATCCACCAATACTAAAGCAGGCATCAACAAGAAGAGAAAGGGTAGAGCCCTTGTTTCAGATATCGGCAAGCAGGTCATGGAAGCCGAGGAGGAATTTTTTCCTTCTCCACATAGATATTTCTTACCCCCACCTCCACCAGGGTTAGAAGAAGTGCCTTCCTCTGCCAAGTTGACATCTAAGAGAGGAAAGAAGCTTCTCTTTCCCTCTTCTCCTTTAGCAATCAAAATTAAGGGTAAAATACCTTTCACTAGTTCATCAATTCCTAAGGAGGTTTTCAAAGAGAAGACTTTACCATAAACCCCTATGGATAAGGAGAAAGGAAAAAGCATTGAAAATCCTATGGAGGAGAAATCAGAAACTCCTATTCATAGGAAGAAGGGTAAAGGTACCAAAATACCTTTGGAGAGGAAAGATGAAGTCTTTGTGAAATGATTTGAAGAGCCTGTGAAGAATAAAGGAGAAGTTGGTGTGCAAGAGAAGAAGCATAAAGGAAAGGGTTTTGAGAAGAATGATGAAACACAAAAGAAAATTAATGTACAGATGGAAGAAGAGGACGAGAAGAATCATGTTGAGACTGTGCATGTATCTACTCCCTCTGGTGGTCAGACCTTCAAGAGACTTATCAGACAACTTAAGGAGTCAAGAAAAGAAGTGGCTAAATTGAAAAAGGAAGCCATGTCTGAAAGAGCCAAGATGACAGAGCTTATGGATGGCTACAGTCATACCCTTGACTTTCAAATATTTGCAGCAAGGAGGGTTCAACCCCTTCATAGACAACTCCAAAACCTATATAGGTATAATGGAGGCTTCCAGGCTCAGAACAGGAAGCTAAAGGCAGAACTGAAGCATTTCCAAGATGCGGTAGCCCAAAGAAATTTACAGGTGTTGGTTGAGGCTGCCATTGAATATGAAAAACCAGCAGCTAAGGAGGGCACAACTACATTGAAGAATCCTACCAGTGCTAAGAAGAAGAAGTCTACTAAGTCAATTGAAGATACTCTTTCTACCAGAAAGAGTCTGAGGCTAAGTGTCAAGATGACAAAATAGTTGGTAAGGGGTAAGTTCCATTTTGGGGGATTGTTCCTTTTTGGGAGGGTTAGCTAATATGAAAATACTATATTTTCTATCTATACATGCTTCTAGGCGTTTAGCTATATGGATTTTGAGTTTTCTCTAAGTGCTACCTTCACTCAGTGGTAAAATCACTACCTATGGTATAGTCAAGGCACCTAAGTAAAATGGTTTTGCCATCATGGAAGGACACAATATTCTCTGCACATGTTCAAGATTCAAAGATTCTATGTTTTGGCATTGCTACCCAAACCTGTATGCAGATGCAGCGTAAGTGGTGCCGCGTAATATTCCACAGAGCGCAGAATTGGTATACGGGTGCAACATAGCGGTGCTACCTACAAGCGCTACGTAATATTTGGCAAAGAGCAGGTTTACAGACAGGCACAACATAGAGGCACTACCTACAAGCGCTACCTAATATTTCAACAGAGGATAAATTTTGGTGCATATATGCAGTACAGGGGTGCTACCTACAGGCACTACCTTCTCTCCTTGTTCCGTTTTAGGGTGCGCTATCCAGAGTTTCTACTCAAGGAACTTGCCAGCAAACACCAAGAATCTAGGAGGACTAGGCCAACAACTTTGGATAAGTTTATGATGGAGAACGTTACAGAAGTAGAAACTGGCATTCTGAGGAAAACTACAGGCTCCAAAAGGACACACGGAAAAATAGGAGTTGAGAAGCAAAAGAGGATCAAATCAGTTAGAAGAATGACTAGATTAGTCACCAACATTTTCATGTTTTATAGCATAGGTTGTTTTCTTAGTTGTTAGAAAAAATAAGTGTTTAAGATATTTTCAAGGGAAGGAGGCCAGGTCGTACCTTCAGATGTTGCCTCCCTTTTTTTTATAAATAGATAGATCAATTTCTTTAGTAGGTTCGGATGGTTGAGTAGGGCTCCCTTATACTGTAATATTTTGATGAAGTAACAATAATAGAAATCAACTTATTTTTCAGTCTATTTTCTTCTCATGCTAAATGTTCATACTATGAATGATTCACATGAATTATTGTGGTGATTTTATGATGAATGCTTGATCATTATATTTTCATGATGTTTATTTAGCTTCCTTAGTCTCTGATTTCAAGAAGATCTTGTGATTATAAACTTTCTTCCTTAGGCTTCTGCAGACTTGATGTTTACAATATCCCTTACATTCCTCTCATTCAAGTCTTCCCCATATTCATATTTACTACCAAACTACTAATTGAAGTGAGCCAAGACCTTGATTGTTGGTGCATTACTAGCCCTGTTTCTGAGTTAGAGCATTATCATTTCGAGTCTTTTCCATTTGACCCTTTAAAACACTCTTACATTCACTTATAACCTGATGGGTATTAGGCTTGCCTTCCATGCAATCTGAAGGTGGCTTCTAGTGATAAAATGTTTGGCGCCATTGTCGGGGAACAATTTGAATACTTTTCCCTGGGATTAAAATGATATAGTATTCTAGTTCTAAAGATGCATTAGAACTCAGTGCTCCAAAGATTGCAGACTGCACCTGACGACTCCATTGTTTCAACTCTGGCAACTAAAGGAAAACAGATGAGACCAAATACACAACTACCTTTGGTACCACCTAAGGCTAACCCAGAGAAGATAATCAAGTAGGGAAAATCTTCCCAAAAACATTTTTCTACTGCTGCTACAAGTGTTTCTAGTCAGTTGCCCGATTCTACTCTTGATACTCCAACTATTTTTTCAAGTAAGCTTCCTTTATCTTCTGTTGAAGTATCTAAAAAGATTGATTTTGAAGAGTTTCTTGTTGAATACTCTTCCTTTGAGAATAAATTGAAAAAGGAAAACATTGATATATTTTCTTCCCCCGATATTAAGAAGTGTTTTAGTCTAGATAGTTTTGAAGATTTCCCTACTTTAGGTTTTTCTACACATCTTTCTGTTAAAACTTTTGCTGCTAATGAAGTAGGAACTTCATATCCCTCCCAAACCTTACCATCCTCTTCAAAAACTCAGGCTCCTATTGTGAAAATTGAAACCCCCCACTTCATTTGTTCCTTCCTCTCCTATTATACATACAATCAAGTCTCCTTCTCCTTCTTGTTCACCAAGAATCCAAAATCAAATGGCAGTTGTTAACCCCCCTGCTAATAGGATGGATGTTATAGTGGTTGCAAGATATGCTCCTCTGCTTTTACCTCAACCACTGAATTCTCTTCCCCTTGGAGATTATTTGAAATACATGCCTAAGTTTACGGGAGAAGAAGATGTAATAGTTGAGGAACATCTTGTTGCTTTCTACAACTATGCATATAACCAAAATATTGAAAATGAAGATGTTTGGATGAGGGTTTTCATCCAAAGCCTATTTGGTGAGGCTATGAAGTGGTTTAGGGGTCTGGCCCCTAGATCCATTACTGGTATTGAGGCATTGGATGAATCCTTCTTGAGGCATTGGGGTGACAAAAAGGATTTTTTGTACTACATCACTGAATTTGGATCTTTGAAAAGGAAAGAAGGTGAGTCTATCTCTGACTTCTCTAAAATATTTAACAAAATGTACAAACAAATCCCCGATGAGATCAAACCCATTAAAACCATGGAAAAAATCACTTATGCCAGTGCTTTGGATTCTGAATTATTCCTCCTTTTGAGAGAAAGAAGGTCACCTTCATTGATTCATATGCAATATGTTGCCTTAGAGGTAGAATCTAACATAGTAGCATCAAATAAACTTAGGGGAAAATCTGATAGGGATAGGAGAAAAAACAAAGCTGAAGCTTCAACTTTTGATTCCTCTTTTTTCCATTATCAAGTAGATGCACCGACAAAATTAGTAAAATCTCTCTCCACTAAAATTGAGAAATTAAAATCAGAAGGAAGACAACTATATAGAAATGCTCAAAACACTAAAAACATAGGTAATTTCAGAAGACCCAATAATGCTTGCCAAATCCTTCCTAGAAATAGAGAGAGAGATGATCAGAGGGTACAAGATCCTTTGCAAAATAATTTAGTGGCAGATGAAGAAGAAGAGGAGGTTTAAGCTGATCCTGAGATTCACCGTTTAGGTGATACTTCCCCATCCCCACACTTGACTCAATCCTCTTATGAGAAATATTTAATGGATATTCAAATTAATGAGTTAATCAAGGGGGAGAAAGCAAAGGAGAATCCTGCTAGATATAATTTGAGATCTAAGAAGAATGCAGAAAAAATTGAAGCCCCTAATTAGCCTATTCAGAAAGAAGATCATGCCAAGGATGTGATAGTGACCAGGAAGGAAAACGACTCTCAAAACCCACAAGTTATGATCAGAGATCCTCCTCCTGGAACCAAAGAGATCTTGAAGCCTTCCCCTTCCTTCAATCTTGAGAATGAGATCCATAAAATAAATATCCATGTACCTTTTTTGGAATTGATAAAAAATGAGGATTTTAAAAAATATGTATCCAAAATGTTACAGCCAGAATCATCTCCAAATGCCACTAATTCCATAAATCTGCAAGATGAAAAACCAACGGTGATTTTGGGTCCTTTGATAGAAGATAGAGATGACTCATCCACACCATTTTATACTTCACTGAATATACATGATAAGGTGCTACACAATTTTCTCATGGATTCAGGGGCATCCCACAATCTTATGCCAAAACTTGTTATGGATGAACTTGGGTTAGAACTCACAAAGGCCTATCATGATTTATATTCGTTTGACTCCAGAAAATTCAAATGTCTTGGAGTCATTAAGGATATGGTGGTGACCTTATTTCATCTTCCCATTAAGAGTATACTTATGGATGTCATAGTTGGTGATGTTCCCCCGAAGTTTGGTATGCTCTTATCAAGATCCTGGATAAAAGGATTTGGGGTAACCTTGCAGATGGATCTCTCTTATGCTACTATTCCTTTTTTGGGGGGAGATAATAGAAGACTTTATAGGGAAGCTCAATTTTCTTACATAATTAGTGATGAAGCAAACCCCACCAATCACCCTGTTTTTTCTTTTGATACAGATCTGGGATCTAGTATTTTGTAGCACATCGATACCCCGGAATCTCGTGATGGGGTGATCTTTGTCTCTCCAACTCAAGAAACTATATCTTTGTCATATAAACTAGAATTTGAGACTACTAATAATGTGGCAGAGTATGAGGCTCTTGTATTGGGTTTGAGGGTAGTAAAAGACATGGGGATAGAGGAGCTTTCAGTATTTGGGAATGTTGAATTGATAGTCCATCAGATTAAAAATCCTTATCAAGCAAAGCATCTTAGTCTTAGATCTTACAAAAATGAAGTATGGGATTTAATGGACATTTTTTTCTCTGCTTTTAATATATCATTCATTCCTAGAGAAGAGAATATTGTGGCTGATTCTTTGGCTGTATTAGCAAGCAACTTTAGAATTCCCATACCACCAAAAATCAAGTATGATATAGAAGTCAAATACAAGCCTTCTATACTGGACAATGTAACATATTGGAAGGTGTTCGGAGATGATTTAAAACTTAAAAATTTTAGCGAGGGGTGAATCAGTAATAGCGTAATTATAATCCTTTTTCTTCGAATGTTATATCAATGTAGAGTTATTATCCAATAATGAGCAGTAAGAAATAAACAATCACACACATACACAATACACCAGTTTTTACGTGGAAACCCAAATCGGGAGAAAACCATGAAATGTTTTTTCTTATATGTCTTGAAGAATTACATTCATTGGAAGCACCAACTTCCTTTGTTTTCTAGCTGCAATTGGAAGGAGGCTCCAAACTCCTAGTTTCTCAGGCTACCACTTGAGGGAAGCTCCATCTCCCCAATTCTTTGGATATAACGAGAAGGGGGCTACAACCACCAATGTTCTCTGGCTACAACTGGAAGGTGGCTACAACCACCTATCCTTACCCGATCCTACCACCCTGAAGTAGAAGTAGAATGATGGAACCACTGTCACACTATCACTATGAGATATACCGCTGTAAAATTGTACTAATAAATCTGAACCATACTTCAACCATGCATCAACCTGTACCTCAACCTATACCATAAAAAAGTGCATCAACCATGCACCAACCTCTATTCAACCTGTACCATAAACAAGTGCATCAACCATGCACCAACCTATAATCAACTTGTACCATAAACAAGTGCATCAACCATGCACCAACCTGTAATCAACATGTACCATGAAAAAGTGCATCCAACCATGTACCAAGTATGTACCAATCATGTGTCAACTACTCATCAAATGTGACTCATCAATATGTACTAGCATCATCAACTATACACCTCATGTATGCGTTCCAACTCATCAACTACTTGTCTCAACCATGTACTCAATATGTAACACAACCAAAATACCTCATCAATTTCATCATCCAAATCTGATTTGTAGCTTTATAATAGACCTGGTGTATATGATCACATTCGTGCAAACCTTCCTTAACTTTTAAAACAAGAGACTAGCATTTCCATCAAACTTTTCTTTAGTCTCACATGCCTAGTTTCAGATTAGTCAACAAGCCTAACTTGAAGTAATCATAAATTTTAAACTATAATGTATAAAGATTTGAAACTGATACAAAATGTTCTTCAGTGTGTTTTATGCAATTCCTCCAAGCTTCACTACTTGGAAACTCTCAGAAAAGGAGTTATAGCAAAAATGGCATACCTTACTGAATTCTAGCATATTCTAGAGAGCAAACTTGTAGAGTGTGCCCCGCACAACATATTTGATGAATTGATCTGAAAATATTATTAAACATACTAAATATGGTCCCCTAACCAACACATTTGGTATCACATAATTTGGATCTGTTATGAAGAATTTATGATGTTTTTACCCGAAATACCTGATTTTGACTAGTTTCAGGACTGGCCAAAAACCCTATTTTCCACAGAGTGTAACTCCCAAAATACAATGAAACACAATCTGAATTGTTTAACATAGATACTTGGATATGTTTTCTCACCTTCATAGCAATTTCATATTCTGAATCATTATAGAAAAAAAATTATAGCGAAAATGATGAGATGACCTGTAAATAACATACCTTAGAAAGCACCATCAAAATAATTTATCCTTCCTTGCATTTTGGCCTTCTTTTCTTCACCTTCACTCATAATTTCGGTTTCGATATCCTTGTTTACCTCTGAAACATATAGATATTTAATATTCTCAATTTTGATTCAAATGAGAGAGCCTTGCCTCTTATTTATACTCTCCAAGTAGCTTCCTTAAAAACATCTTCTAGGTCACTTGGCCCACATTTCTTATTTTAGGGTTGGGTCCACTTCTAATTTCTCCATTAAATTTATTATTGCAATAATTTATTTTGTATTCACTTTGAATTATGATACACTTATCACTTCACTTTATTATTTACCTTTTAAAATCTCTTAAACCACTTTGACTACTTTGACCTTTTGGGGCTTCTAGATGACATATGAGAGTCCTCCAACTTCGTAAGGCCATAACTCTCAAACCGTGAGGAGTTATGTGACGTTCTACATACCAAAAGAAATGGCATGACATGTACTATCCATGTAGAATAGTATTATCATAAAATATACCATAACTCATACCATTACCCATCAAACAAACTTGGGTCCATTACCCAAACCTGGGGTCTCCAACTTCTCATGGCCATAACTCTCTAATCGTGAGGAATTATGTGACGTTACACATACCATCGGAAAGGAAATGACAAGAAATATCCATCTAGAATATTTTCCTTGACAAAATCACTTCCTTCATCTCATTATTCCACAATTAAGCATGGGTTATCTTACTCCACAAAGCGTCTTCTCATGAGGGCTTTCACCATAAGGGGACCACTTTGGAGTTAATCCATATTTACTTCTTATCAACCATGACAAAAAAATAATGAGTCATATTTAC
>JZKD02S1679852.1:483143-493331 GCA_000966675.3 Picea glauca | reverse complement strand
TTCAACCACTAGATTTTAGACAATGCTGAAACAAAACTTAATTATAATTATTGGGAGTATCCCCTTTTATTTCAACAAAAAAAGAATACCCACCAGAACAATACAAGCCCTTATCTCAAAAATATATTAAAAAAAAAGAATCATCCTTTATGTGCGCATTTCACTCTACCTTACCAAGGCCAGGATCTTGTTTCCACAAGAACTTAAAACCTGCTTTATTTTGTAATATTGCAGGATCCAAACACCATGCATCCACACATCATGTTGACCTTCTACTATCAGTTAGAAAACTGATACAATTCAAGATTTGAATACCTGATATTCTATTACCTGAGAGGAGTTCTCTGAAACATTACCTCGATTTGCAAGAATGATGGGAAATTTCTTTTGAGCAAATAAATAAAAATAAGAAAAAGTGGTGTGTATTATAGATGTTATTATCTAACCTTAACATACGAACTAACACATATTACCAAGCATATTCATCATCGATTCAAACCATAATCTAACACACAATATAAAGCAAAAGCTCCAAGCTCCACACACCACCTGCACATACCACATACCATCATGGGTTAGCAAACAACACATAGGCCAGCAAAGTGAGCTCAAGCGCCAGGCACCAGGCCACATGGAATAAGATACCACAGGTGGGCAGACTTTGTCTCATGACATAAAGCCCAGCGCCAAGCCCATGATACATCAAACCAGTGCATATACCAAATAAAAACTCTCAGTCCACATGTCAAACACAATTCCAACATATTAGCCACCAGAGCTAAGCGCAAGCTCCAAGCCATTACTTTTCCACATGACTCATATTTTGGATAAATTTTATTGGGCTACGTGCACTGAGAGTTAAGGTAGCAGGAAGACACCACACACATTATGGGCCAAGGATCACCCACAGGTTTCATAATGTGCACAACACAGTTGAGGAGGAGAAGAAGCCAAGCTAATGAGTATGATATGATCACACTGGAGACTATGAAAGAATATTGGGCAACTTGCTTGGCGTGTGGCCATAAATAGAAGTAAAAGGTGGTGATAGATAAGCCAAAGTCAGCCAAACAATGATGTACGTAAAGAACTTCTTGGACGGAACTCCACCACTGTCTGGGAAGTTGAGACAAATTGTAACATATCACAAGGTTTCACCCAAGAGAAATCGACTCCGCTAGTACTTTAACTGGTGCTAGAGAAAATGCAATCGGTGTTGCTTGCTCGAATGCAGGTGAATCACTGGGTTATACTCACGTATGAAGGTGAATGTACAAAGGCAAACGATAAGAGAATCTAGCCTTATACACAGGGAGAATCTAGCCATAATAAGACGAGGCCGCATGGGAAATCAAACACCTATGGCGCCATAAGGAAAGCATACAACAAAAATGGTGCACAAGTTCCAAACCAAGCCACCAAGGAGACAACGCACTTAGGTCAAACCCAAAACCTAGCACCCAAGCGCAAAGCCACAAGGGAGGACCCAAGCCAAGCCAGGGATTGAAATGGAGACCTAGTGCCAAGCCACAACAGAGGAGCCCACAATGGGCACCTTGCAAAGTTGACAACCAACACCATACACTAAGCTGAGGAGGAGCCTAGTGGTCATTAAACAAAAGGCAGCCCATGTGCTGCACAATAAATAATAATAATAAACCAAGCACCTACAACAAAAAACAAGTTAACGGAGACCGAACAACCACAACAAACAATCCATAACCCAAGCACCAGCACCAAATAAAAGTGTTTTCTTCGGCCACATTCAAGCCAGCACAACACAACATTCAAGCCAACGCTCGAGTCACGCTATGCAGGTTGTGAAGAGAGAATCCCACGAGGGGTTCCTTGATAAAATAAGAGTAGGTAAATAAATAAATAAAAAACCAACGCCAATGCCAACACCAAACACACACACATAGCCAACGCACCAAGCATAAAACACTCATACCCAGCCACATAACTCATCACACCATTGGCGCCAAAGCTATCAAGCATCAAAGTCTAGTTACTGAGCTATTGAACCACGACGAAGGAGCAAAGGGAACGTGTCATTGTGCTCAACACAGCCTCCATTCCTGGAACTCGTGGATACCAGGGTTGACTGAGCAGAGGGATGGCCATGGCTGCCGGCCTCATCCTTCACCTCTGCAGAGGGTTTGAAAAAAAAATGAGAATGAAAAGGGTTGAGTGAGGTTAGGGTTCGAGGAGACAAAGGCGAGAATAATTTAGGGTTGGGGATGAGAACCCTGGGAAGGAGGGCATGTGGACCTCATGTGCCCATGATGCCCGAATTCAAATAAAACAAAAAAGAAAATTTTGTTTATTTTATTTTATTTCTTTTAAAATTTCTCTTATTTAATAATTTTTTTTAATTTTTAATTAATTCTTTTTAAAATTTCTTTTAAATTACGTTTTTTTTTTATATAGATCGTATAAAAATTTGTTAAAAAAAAAATGTGTTAATTATAAAAAAAAATATAACTGTATAATAATAATAAGGTTATAAAAAAAAATAAGTTTGGAGTCCATGGGTTTTGAACCCACGACCACCCACCAAGCCCAAGCCTTAAGAAATGACCAAACACCAATGCGCCACACATATCGCTTTTACAAAATAAATTAATTATCAATAGTAACAAAGTACTATCCTGAAGTATAACCTTCCATTATCCAAGTTAACCAAGCACTAAATTCCATTCCCACAACCATCGAGCGAAGCGCCAAGCCCTTCCATTCCATTCCACAAGCCAAAGCCAAGCACCAAGCCCACAAGGGAGCATATTGTGCACAATGTATTAACATTATAAAATTTCAATGTTAATAATGGGTTTGAAACCTGTGATTATTAATCATATATATATCCCCTTGATTAATGAATGTAATAGTGTAACTTTATAATTTACAAGTTAAAATTCCTTGTAGAGTAGCGGGAGTTTGATGTAGGTTATGGAAAATAGTCAGGGTAGAATAGGGGTATAATAGAAAGCACCATATAAGGGATCTGATGCACTGTGTTGAGTATGGTACAGTGCTAGCATAACTACCAGGGAGAGGGTCAATAGTTTTCTTAGGAAAATACATCAATCTTAGACGCTTTAACCCTGACCTAGCCACCTCCCCTAAAGAGAGTAACGTCTATTTACAGACAAGTAAAAAAAAAAAAACTTACGCCTAACCCTATTTTCTAGTTTAAGTTGCGTAAATGTGAAACGTCCTTGAACTCACCCTGAAAACCTTGGTTGATGCAAGTTAAATCATACAACATGGTTAGGATTCAAGGAAATCGAGGTAGAGGGGCATCGTCACAGGGACCGCCAGCGCCACCACCACCATCGCCTGAACTAGCTCTCATACTGTGCTCTTTGGAGGCCATAAATGAGACTTTAAAGGGGCGTCAACCAACAGGGATCGAAGTGGAGCCTCCATCATCTAGAACGGGTAATACAGAAGCATCGAGGGATTGAGGGGGAGGACCTCCACCTGAAGACATCACTAGAGAACTGCAGAAGATCAAACGTCAAGAGTTTGTCGGGGGTCATGCCAGTGAACGTGATGAGGCATGGTTGGAAGGCATGAAAACGTGTTTCACCTTAAGAGACTATGCGTCCACTTCAAAGGTGAAGATAACAATTTTTTAGTTAAGAGACAGTGCCTTGAACTACTGGGGCAACCTAGAAAGGCAACTGCATCTTACCATGGACACCATATCTTGGGAACTTTTCGAGGAGATTTTCTGACGGAAATATTTGCCAGCTTACTATGAGGAACAACAGGTAGGAGCATTTCATGCTCTAGTACAGGGAAATAGAACCATAGAAGAATATGAGATTAGGTTTATGGAATTGGTCAAATATGTTTCATATATGGATAATGAACAACGAAAGGTAGAACGCTTTGTCTATGGGTTAAACCATAAGATAAGGGCTATGGTGCAGATGTGGAAACCATCTTCCATAGTGGAAGATGTGGAAAATGTGCATTATGCGGAGGAACACATGAACTTAACTGGAGGTACGACACCGACCTTTCCACATCATCCTGGATTCGTGGGGAAGGCCCCTACTACATTTCCCAGGGGAGGGGGCTCAAGGCCACCTCTATATGGTAATAGAGTCGCACCAAGGAAAGTAGCCGTAGGTATTTCAATGGCAGTGAGTGCAGCATCTCGTTCATCACCAACGACATAGGCAGGTCCATGGCCAACTCAGGGAGTAGCTAGTAGGGGAAGGGGTTCTAGGGGAAGGAACTCATTTTAGAGACATTCACAGAACAATGCACAGGTTCAATCTTGTGTTACCTGTTGGGGATGTGGAGGACCCCATTACCAGCGTGACTGCCCAAAGTTATAATCAGGATTTGTGCATAGAGGGGGAAAGGCCCCGATGGGAAGAACATGTGGCAGCCACCAGATTTATGCAGCGGTTAATAATCACCAGGAAGAACATCAATCCATGGTGGTGGAGTCATTAGGTACAGTAAATCATATCAATGTTAAGATTTTATTTGATTATGGTGCTACAGATACTTTCGTTTCACAATCTTCATTAGAAAAGAGTGGGTTGGTAGTCTACGAGCACGATGACTTTAAACAAGTCGAGATGTCTTTAGGGGAAAAAAAAGCAGTAGGACCTAGTGTTGATAATTGTATAGTAGACCTGGGAGTGTGTACTACTAGGTTTAAGGTTTATGTTACTGCTCTCAGGGCACATGACCTAATCATTGGAATGGATTGGTTAGAAGCTCATCGAGCTTTGGTAGATTGTTTCACAAAAAGGGTGCTCTGTGTTGGCGACGAAGGAAGTCCAGTAGAGATCCAGGGTGTACGGAGAAAGGTGTCATTATTCTTTATCTAAACTATGAAGGTTAAGCGATGTTCGAGGCAAGGGTGTCGATTATATGTAGTGGAAGAAGTGAATGAAAGGAAGGGACCCTCCTTGGATCAGTACTCGGTATTGTCAGAATTTAAGGATATTTTTCTGAACGAGTTACTAGGGTTACCTCCTAAGAGGGAGCTTGATTTTACTATTGAGATAAAACCTAGTGCAGAACCAATTTCCAAGACTTCGTATCGGATGAGAGTGCCAGAACTTTGTGAGTTGCAAATGCATTTGAAGGAGTTACTAGAATTAGGGATAATAAGGCCTAGTGTCTCACCTTGGGGTGCACCAGTAATCTTTGTCAAGAAGAAGGATGGTTCCCTACGAATCTCTATAGATTACAGGGACTTGAACCATGCTACAGTGAAAATAGGTACCCAATGCCGTGAATAGATGACCTCTTCGATCAGATGAAAGGGGCAGTGGTATTCTCAAAGATTGATTTGCGATCAGGGTATCACCAGTTAAGGATTAAGGAAGGCAATATCCCAAAAACTGCCTTTTGAACTCGGTTTGGACATTACGAGTTTGTCGTAGTACCATTCGGATTGACCAATGCGCCAACAGTATTCATGAGCCTCATGAACGGAGTATTCTGGAAGTACTTAGACCGTTTTGTACAAGTCTTTCTAGATGACATCATCATCTATTCCAAGAATGAAAGAGAACATGAGGAACACTTGGGAGTGGTGTTGTCCTGCCTTAGAGAGAACAAATTGTATGTTAAGTTGTCGAAGTGTTCCTTCTTCCAGAAAGAGATCCATTATTTAGGTCATATCATTTCTAGTGAAGGAATCTTTGTGGACCTAGAAAAGGTAAAGCCCATTATGGAGTGGCCAGTGCCAAAAAATGCCCATGAGGTGAGAAGCTTCATGGGGCTAGCATGTTATTATCAGATATTTGTGGAAGAATTCTCAAAAATAGTGAAACCCATCACCACTTTGCATTGCAAGGGTGTTAGGTATGAATGAACAGAAGAATGTGATAGTGCATTCATTGAGTCTAAGAGGTTACTAACTAGTGTGCCAATTCTATGAGTGTCACATATGGAAAAGGACTTCACAGTCTACACAGATGCCTTGAAGCAAGGATTGGGGGTCATGCTAATGCAGGATGGAGGAGTGATAGCTTATGCGTCAAGGAAGTTGAAGAAACACGAAGAGCTTTACGCTACTCAAGATTTAGAGTTGGCAGCTATAATGCTAGCTCTGAAACTTTGGAGGCACTATCTTGTGGGGCGAAACTTTGAGCTCAAAATGGACCATCAAAGTTTAAAACATCTCTTCACTCAAAAGGATCTAAATACTAGGCAAAGGAAATGGAGTGAGTTTATGAGTGTGTACGATTTTGGTATTTCATACATCAAGGGAAAGGAAAATGTGGTCACAGATGCCTTGAGTAGGAGACCACATGTCTTCTCCTTGGCACCCTTAAAAGTCAATCTGAGGGAACGTGTGTTGACACAACTCCTTGGAGATAGTTGGTATTTAAAGGTTACTTCAAACCTCCAAAGTGGGAGGCAATTAGATCCAAAGTATGAAGGATATAGTCTGGAAGTAGACAGACTATTGAGATATCGGGGAAGGATGTACATTCCTAAAGATGGGGATATTCAAAGCATCATACTGAAGGAAGCCCATATATCACTTTATTGTGCACATCCGGGTGTGAAGAAGATGTACGCAGACATGAGGAAGCTCTTCTTCTGGGTAGGCATGAAGTGTGATGTGGTCCATTTCGTCGCCAAGTGCCTAGAGTGTCAACAAGAGAAAGCTGACCACCACCACCCGGCATGCCTCCTACAACCACATGATGTCCCTATGTCCAAGTGGGAAGTCATCTCTATGGATTTTTTTGTGGGGTTTCCGCTCACATCTCATAGACACAATGCCATTCTTGTGATAGTTGATAAGTTAACCAAGAGTGCTCATTTTATTCTGGTTAGAGACACTGACGATGTCACTGATGTGGCACATGTGTTTGTAAGTGAGGATATCTGTTTGCACGGGATACCTAAGAAGATCATTTCAGATAGGGACTCCAGATTCACTTCTAGGTTTTGGAAAAGTTTGCAGTCAGCGTTGGGGACTCAGTTGAACTTAAGCACAACTTATCATTCTGAAACAAATGGGAAAACTAAGAGAGTAAATCAAGTCATGGAAGACATGCTTAGGATGTGTGCCATGGATAATCAAACCCATTGGGAGAAGTACCTACCTTTGGTAGAGTCTGCCTATAATAACAGTTTTCATAGCTCCATCGAAATGCCACCCTATGAAGCTCTGTATGGAAGGCCATGCAGAACATCGTTGAGTTGGGATAGATTAGAAGACCGAGTAACAGTTGGGCCAGAAATGATTCAAGATATGGAGGAACAGGTGATTCAGATTAGGAAGAGACTAAAGGAAGCACATAATAGGAAGAAAAGTTATGAAGTGGGAGACTAGGTTTTCATTTGTATCAGGCCTAATAAGAGTACCATATGGTTCGGGAAGGGAACAAATTTTTCACCTCTATTTATAGGACCGTTCAGAATCCAAGAGAAAATTGGACCCATTGCCTATCGTCTCGTACTTCCATCCCCACTTGCATAAAACTCATAATGTTTTTCATGTATCTGTTCTACATCATTATGTTGCTGATGAATTACATAAGCTAAATTGGAAGGAATTGCAGGTATCGGACACGGGAACTCTCACAGTAGAACCGTTACACATATTGGACTGTAGAGTCCAATAGCTCAGGAACCATATGGTAGACCAAGTTAAGGTCTAGTGGGACAAATATAGTCCAGGATCTGCTACTTGGGAGGATGTTGAGACACTACGATGAGATTATCCTTCACTTTTGTTTTTACAACCTCGAGAATATGTTTCTTGAAGGTGGGGTGTATGTAACACCACCTTTTGACTTAGACAACTAAGATTACCTGAGGCCTAAACACCTTTATTTTCTATTCACAGTGAAACTTTTAAATGATACACTTGAACTTTTAAGACGTATGAACCTTTATGAATGTTTAAATGTATTTGAATGATGATGGATATGATGCGATCTACTATGTGAATGTCAATGCTATGAATGTTTAATTGTTATTGATGATGATGGATATGATGCGATATATTGTGTGAATGAGAATCTTATGAAGGTTTAAATTCTATTTGAATGATGTTGGATATGATGCAATCTATTAGGTAAATGATAATTCTATGAATGGGTAACGTTAATTGAATTATGGGATATTATAAGATCTATTTATAACTTGAAAACTTTGATGTTAAAGTTATTGGTACGCGGATACCGAATTGAAATTATGGTTGTATGTAATTACATGATGATAATGCATAGAAATGTATGAGTTTGTGTTGTAGACTAATCTGCGGGTTATGGGCTATGAAATAGCCAAGGTAAAATGATGATGAAAGTGGATGTCATGACCACTGGCCGAGAAACAATATGGTATGAATATTTGTATGTGAAATTATATTGGTTTAGATGCATTGCTATGATATGTGGACCAGTGCAGGATTTTAGGTGGTAAGACTGCCCAAAACTAAATAGACGATGAAAAAACTCCTAGCAACACGGTGCCACTGTATATTCCATTGTAGGGTGTGGACCCTAGTCCTGTTAGGAGGGGTGGAGGCATTTCCCACCATGTATCCTCTGAAACCTGAAGTCATGGGAGGATGATGTTATCTCACACTCCCCTAGACGTGTGATGATGACTGTTAGTTGTCTGCTAGGGAAGCTTGGTCAAGATAGTGACACTTTCGCTTACGGGTTCTATTTGGAGTTAGGTCAATATAGTTGACGCTCCAAGATAGTCCAGTAGAGGAAGGATAGGAATGGAATATGGAAGTAAGTTAGGGAGGAAGGATGAGTAGAAATAGTTGAGAGTATATGGAGATTTGTCTTATGGTGGAATTTATTGTTTTCCTTCTGAAAAGAAAATGGATATATATGAATATTCATAATTATGTAACTAAACTACAATTGCCTAAATAACATTGTTGAGCTAGATAATAGTAATTAAAGGATTTCGCAAACATTTGATTGGTTTATTGTCTTTTATAAAATGAATAGTCTTGTTGAATGGATTGAATGCATATGGAAATTACTATAGAGATGATAGCTATTGATATTAGTACATGAACGAGACTTGTATGTACTAGCTACACATGCATTTCTTGCACATGTACACTAGTATGAATGAGTTTCTTGGTTTACTTACTAATAAATATGGTTATTTGTTATGAATGTGTGAACCATGTTTCTTTTCCCTTGTATCATAAAATACTTTAACTTCAGGACGAAGTTTTCTGAAGGGTGGGTGTATGTAACAACCCTAGTTAAATGATTGCTTAAGGTTTATCGAGTATAATTAATTAAATAATTAACTGTCCTAATGTATTTTAGTTAAACAATGATTATTTATTAATAATATTAATAATATTAATTAATTATTTATTTATTGTTTATATCTGTTGATTAATTAATTAACTCATTTAAGGTTTGGGTAACGAATTAAAAGCTTAATAATTTTTATTTTATTAGAAAACTTAACGTATGAAGGATAAGGCATTGAATGGATGGATAAGGTATTGAATGGAGGGATAAGGTATTGAATGGAGGGATAAGGTGGGTGGCATTAAATGAAAGGAGGAGGCAGTGAATGGAGGTGGATATGAGGAGGCAAAGGCATTCAGGAGAAGGACTTTTTGGAAATTTGGGGAAAGAAGGCAACATTTGGAGATTAGGGACTATATGTGTTTTCGGGTTTTGTATTTTATGGTTTGGAGTTTGGGTGGACTGTTATAGGGGTGCACCAGGTTGCTGGGAGTTTTGGTCTCGGGGACCAGGAATCCTCATGGAATCCTGTAGATAGGGAGCCGGATAGGCTCTGTTCCTAGCTGGCAGGGAGGAAAGATTCGGTTTTGGGTAGAGTTTCGGCAAAGCGACAGCGAGGACAGATGGAGATTGGAGAAACAACATCAGACAGAGGTATGTATTTCTGTGAATATGTTGCATTATGTGGTTGTTACATAAATTTTATTTTCATGTTGTTCATAAATAAAATTGATGTTGAATAATAAACTATTATAAGTTGATGATTAAATTGTACATGATATAATTTCTTTATTCTTATTTTATCTGGTGTTTTATAAGGCTCTATGGGGACAAAGATCTTACAAACCTATACCATAAACAAGTGCATCCAACCATGTACCAAGTATGTACCAATCATGTGTCAACTACTCATCAACTATGACTCATCAATATGTACCAACATCATCAACTATACACC
>JZKD02S1679852.1:439753-450967 GCA_000966675.3 Picea glauca | reverse complement strand
GCATCTAGAGGAAGATCCTTCTAGAAGCGGAAGCTTCTATTAGGTCTTCTTACATCCACCTTATTCTATTTTATTGAAAGTTCTTATTAATATTGACCTTTATTACATCCGAATATATTGATCTACCTATGTGCGGGTTAGGACCTTAACACAAAATAACATTCATTCAATCACACATGAAATGAACACAGTCCAAGGATTTGGGACAATTTCTGTCTGTTCTATTCATTCATGAAAAACAAGTTACATAATGTTTCTTCTACTCTACTCTGTCTACTAATCTATATCTTCTTCTTCCTATTCTTTCTATCTATTATAATACAACAATGAAAAACCTATATAAGGACTGCTTCACGAGCTCTCTGTCCTGTCTGAAATCTATCCTATCAAACTCAAATTTGTTACCTACTTTTCCCTATTACAATAACTACCAGTTATTTCTAGATAGAGTGGACACTCCATCTCTGCAATCTCTTACAGTCCTTTGTGACTTTACAAACAAGTTACAATTTAAAATTGTTGTTTACAAAATATCCCAACAACTGATTTAAATTCTGAAATTAATGTTTGATTTGAAATTATGGCATTGTTGAGATGTCATTTATTTGTCTCCACGCATGCGTTGTTGACTTTGAAGGCGATGCTCCAGCATCAATATGGCCACCAAAGATACAATGTGGATCCATACCTTCATGACATGAACTAATCATAGCCATGGGAAATACACAGTGGATCTACAAGATGATAAAACATAGCCAACGACCAATACAATGTGCATCTATGTGACAGTATATACATCATCATGCTCAAAATCTCTCCTTCACAACCTAGGTAAAGCATATAACACAGTGAACGCTCAACCCAATATCGATGTGGTACATATATAGCCATGCAAATAGATTTTTTGATGTCGAACATGGTAGAAGCCACTTGATTATCGATCATTGAGGTAAATTGTTAACAAGTGTGAGGAAAATCACCAATGATGTCAATGAATTCCAAGGTACCCTAGTACAATCCAATGAATTTGAATAAATGAGCTAAATTCAAACATTCATGGAATCATCTGATCAGAGGTAAATGATGTAAACCTATTGTCGAAGTCAAGGAGGCTTGTCATTGAGGAATGTAGGTCCCAAGGTACTAAATGGTTTCTAAGTCTAATTCCAGGATGATGTGTTGAATTCGACATAAAAAGAATCGTCGAAGGAGGGCCTTCATGTATCCCCCATCATAGACACAAAACTGACACATGAAAGTGATATAATATGGTGAATCAAATGAGTATGGGCTGAAACATGAAATGGAAATTGGAAATATTGTAGATGAATGGTTTAAAGTGAAACTTCCCTTGAAAATGATGAGGTACAACAACTGACTTGGTATCACTGAATTGACGAGTACCAAGAATGTAATGTAATGAAAAATAAGGGCACTCTTTGACTGGATGAAAAAGTATGGCGACACATAGAATTGATATGACTCATAGACAAGAAGATTACCCAACTATAAGATGAGATGCAAACAAGTGCCATGTTCAAGGGAGACAATAGCTTCCATAAAGGATTCTCAAAAACTTAACCCACTTCTTTCAATTTTTCCCCCACCCAGATAGATGAGTACCTCTTTTTAATTTAATGAGCTCTAGGAGGGTAACACATGCTCTATATAACTCACCTTCTATAAGTTCTTCTTCCTTTGTTTAATGAACTAGAAGAAGTACGGGTTTTCCCCATATGGGTCCTTGAATGTGTAGTTTAGTGAGTCCAAAGAAAGAAAAATCGGTGTTTTTTCATGTTTAGAGAGTCTAAAAAGAACTTAAAGGTGACTCCATGGTTGTACTTTTTCATAATTTTAGTCTCGCAAGGCCGAAAAAGAGATAAACTACCACTTGAAAGATTCACTTTCAAACATTTTAATGAGCATCAAAGGAAGCAAGATCACTCGACAATATTTTCATGTTTAGAGAGTCTGAAAAGAGCTTAAAGGAGACTCCAAGGGGTTCCTTTTTTATATAAACTTCACGAGTCCGAAAAAGTGATAAAATTATACTTGGTTACATTCTCATGTAGTTACGAGCATGAGAAAGAACAAAGACTAATCTTGGAATTGGTTTAATTTTTACACAATCTTGAAACAAAATTAAACTTATGCTTGTAATTTTCCAATGTAATTTTCAATGGTAGGGATACCCATGGATGGTTGGTACTTTTCCCCTAGCTTGAAAATATAGTGGATTAACTCTAGAATGATAATCAAAGGCTGTAGACATACCCCCCCAAGCTTTACTTCATTCACTGACTTTAAGGTTGTCACCAATTCATGTGCTAGATGGAGAAAAGCGATAAGGGGGGGATGAAAGGAAGGTTCAAATACAACACCTAGCAAAAGACTCGACTCGACATATATAATATATAGCTAAATACTTGACTCAATATCTACAAGATCTAGTGAAAATACTTGACTCAACGGGAGAGGTGACTGTTTCATTTTTTAACTAGCTTGATACGGGAAAAGAACTATGCTCAATATCTTTGTTTCATTTTTTAATGATATTTCCACAAAGAAGTAAAACTATGCTCATATCATCTGTTTCATATTTTAATGCGATTTCCACAAAGAAGAAAAAACTATGCTCATAGCTCCGGGTTCAATCCCCAGATTTCTGTTTCATTTTTTAATGAGCTTGCTACATAGAGGAGAAATATGCTCATCCTCTCCTCGATCATGGCTGCCAAGAGGATAATTTTTTGGAATGAATACATGTCAAGGGAAAAACGCCAATCATTCCTTCTAGGAGATCTTCGTTAGATGGAAGAAAAACACTCCAGAAGGAATACATGTCGACGACCTCGATAAGGGTAGGGAGATATGGCTCCAATATCCCTATCGTTGAGATGACCATGTCAACTACCAGATCTAAGTCAGGATAAGGGAGATACTCCCTCTCATGCGGGTTTGAACGCATGGGGCAAGTCATTACATAATTGACCTGTGGTGGGGTGGACATCGCTGGCATGTATGGACCATTCATGGAAGGTGGATGGTTAACCATCAGATGAGGGTCAATGAATGAAACCTGGTTGATCGTTACTATGTTCCGTTGTGAGGGAAACACATCACTCGAAAGAGAATGGACACAAAATCTCTCATAATGTAGACATAGTCTCCCTCGAGGAGAAAGATAAATTCCAAGGGGTCGTGAACTACCATCAAATAGACATACACCATTTTTCCTCCCAAAGTAACTGGAAACTAAGGAAGGATCCCTAAAGGTTGACCAACTCTTCTCTCAAAGTTCAATAGATTATGAATCACAAGAACAAGTTGTGGGGAGCCAAAATCTTGCCAAGAATTCATGGATAAGATGCTAACAGAAGCATCTTCATCTATTATAGTTTTAGGAATATTCCTATCACAAACCTGCATGGTGATTTGGAAAGGCACGTAAGAGGGAATACGGGGTTCTGTCAAATGATTCCAATTAATAAAAATAATATTATTTCTTTAATGAGGTGCCATCAGGATGGGTAGAGTGCCCCCTTTTCCAAGTGAATTAGTATTAACGAGGTAGACATGAGTGACATCCTCACCCTTTCAATGAGGAGTGGGATCAACCGATGAAGGAACCATATCAACCACTTTGGTTTCACTCTTCAAGGGATGAGTGGAATCAATCGATGGTGAAACCAGATCGACCACTTTGGAACTCTTCAAGAGAGGAGTGGGATCAATCGATGACAAAACTGGATCTACCACTTTGGAGCTCTTCATATGAAGAGTGGGATCTATTAGGACCGATAACCACCCTCATACTGCAAGAGTATAATCCCATTACCCATCAAAATGTAAATGTATTGAAATGGTTTGAGTAGGCGGATCAACAAGACTTTAAAGAAAGGAAAATACAACAGATATCATTGTAGATTAGTGACGGACAATTGGGCTATGGATTCATAAACAATCTGCTCATTGAAGGAATTTAATATCCCTATCAGACAAAAGATTTGTATAGTGATGGAGAGAAGAATAAGAGAATAACATAAAGATGAATGTTCACTAAGAAAAGATCCTCTCTGCAAAGAGAATTTATATGTGTCTGAACAGTAAACAATGTTAAATAGAAAAGCTTACAACAGATCCTCTACCGCATCAGGAATCTATCAATCAAAGGAAAATTTTAATCCTTAAAATACACAATACGTTCAAACAAGATGAAGAATAGAACAAAGAACATAGAAGACAAATATGATGAAACAACTCATATGAATCTTCAATAAAAATACAATTTACAGCTACATGCCCCTCTGGATTACAAAATAAAATATACAATCTTAAACATTTCTTAAAAATTCCTCTGATCTTGGGTCGAACCCCCCTCCTCGGTTACATATCATTCATCTGATGTATTTATAATCAAAACAGTCAACATGTCTTGTTGCTTGGGAAAATCCTTTCTAGTATTGTGTGTCTTGTCTTGTCTATTTTGTTCCTTCTGTTAGAAGGAAACTCTACTCATTATGGGCCTACAGTAAAAAATACCTTCTATGGTACTTCGGATTGACATTTTTATGTCTCCTCGGCCAAACCCCCGATGCATCCATTTAAGGAGGTAATCGATGATTCAACTACCAATCCTTCTTTCATTGACTAATTTCTCCTCGAGATCAGGATGAGGCCTAACACCTAGTTTTTTTCCATGCGCTGCTCTCGAATTGGGCCCTATATAAGAAAGTGATTGCGAAGTTTTCCAAGGGAGGTTTGGATCCACACCGCTTAGATCCCCACAATTCACCACCAAATACCATGTACCTCTTCCTCTATACCATGGCTTAAATTGTGGGACCGCTCTAGAATTTTAACATTCAAGCATGTTTCGTCCCTGCAATACAATGTGGTCATTGATCTGCTGCAATCTGTGATTTAGGAAAGCCCTTCTTTTGCTGCCACACACTGCTCTTGGATGGACCTTGATTCCTGCTGCAAATATCAACGATTCACAATTACTTTAGGAGTTCGGGATTCTACAGTTTTCAATGCATAGCTCATACAATCCTTTGGAGTTCTATATCTCCGAAGTGAGAAATTTGCCTCCATGTGTCCTCTTGTTTTGGATGGACGAGATTCAATTCAGGAGTTCAGGATTCCATAGTTTTTCTTCTTCTTGCTCGTGCAATCCTCCGAAGTGTCATATTTCCAAAGTGTTAGATATGGAGCCACATGGCCTCTTGATTTTGACTATCGAGATTCACTTTGGGAGTGGACCTTTTCAATGCATAGCTCTTACTATCCTTCAGAGTGTCATATCTCCAAATGATCCGAAAACGGATCCAGAAGCCTGATAGGGCTTGAAAAATGCTCAAAAATGAAAGTGCTCGGAATGCGACGAAACCTATTCCATTACGTCTGTCTCGTCTTCCTGATTCCGGTGGTATATTTACTTTGTCAAACGGAGTCCGTATGGAGAAGATATCGCGTTCTGTCCGAAAAGACAAACAGGCAAAAAAAGGGGATGACTGTACAGTCCGTACAGTCCACGTGGCAGGGCCGTACAGATGACATGGCAGGGCCATACAACTAACGTGGCGGCTTCAGACGACGACACATGGTAGTCTGTACAGAGGACACATGGAATCACCAGGACGCGACACGTGTCAGGTGAATTTGGCATTTTCGGCGTACGATTCGACCAGTATGGAGGTGACACGTGTCACCACTCACAGGGTGACACGTGGCAGGATGATGTCAGCATGATGACGTGGCAGCTGACGCGGCGAGTGACTGGGCAGTACGGCAGAGACACGTGGCAGAATGGCAGTGAGACAAGTGGCAGTACGACGGTTGACATGGCACACACGTGGGCCAATCATAGGCCGACACGTGGCAGGCTTCAGTTGGTTTTTAAAGCGCCACGTGGCCCAGTCATGGGCTGCCACGTGGCGCTGCGTCATTGGTTGGTTGGTTGTGTTTATTAAAAATTTGTTTGGCGTTCACCGAGGTCGAACCCGTGACCTCCAGACAGGGAAAGGACCCGCACATTCGGGCTAACCAACATGGCAATGGATGGTTCTTGTTAAATGATCGGCGGAAATTGTTTTTAAAGTGTGTTAAAGGATTGGGCCGCGGCAAAAAGGGTCGGGGCTTGGCCCCAGCCCTCCGCGCCAACACATAAAACCGCACCATATAACCGTTTCCAAAAATATAGCGGGCGGTTTTAACTTAAGCCCGAGATTCTATGCGGGACTGCGCCATATAACCATAGCCCACAACAACCAGGGCTTACACCAAACGAGCAGGGGCTGTTATAACAACTTTTCCCGTGGGCCTATGACATTGCCGAGTGACCAGGAGCTGATCGACACGGGGCCAGCGCAGGTGGNGGGGCTGTTATAACAACTTGGCCCGTGGGCCTATGACATTGCCGAGTGACCAGGAGCTGATCGACACGGGGCCAGCGCAGGTGGCGCGCATGGCCACATGGCCGCACGCCCATACGACCAGGAGCGCACCTATAGGGGGCTAGCACCCGAATTTGTAACTAATTTGGGTTTTTAAACCTATAGTTTGGTTTTTCTAATTAATATTGCCTATTTTTAATTGATTTTCTCCATTTTTGGGGGATATTGGGCATTTTTGGAGGCCAGATTCTTGGAGGAAGTTGGGGATGTGAAACCAACTCCTTTGTTATATAAACC
The DNA here is from genome assembly GCA_000966675.3 of Picea glauca. NCBI lineage: Eukaryota > Viridiplantae > Streptophyta > Pinopsida > Pinales > Pinaceae > Picea > Picea glauca. The sequence continues at coordinate 444,272 of JZKD02S1679852.1, read as the reverse complement.
AGGCCTGTTTGAGGCCAATGGACAGTCATTCAGAGCAGAGTTATGCTGGAGGAATACCAAGCCAAAGTCAGTTTGATGCAGGGAAGCCTTTGAGGTGGAAACGTTGTCGGATCGTTTCTGGGAGCTTGGAGCATCAGTTTTTCATGCCGTTTCTTTCATCGGGTTCTAGAGATCTGGGACAACAAGACCAGATCAGTCTTGTAGCCTTTGGGCATTGCTGAGATGTAATTTTGAGCACTTGAGCAGAAATAAAGAATCCTCCCCCACAAGGAAAAAGGCCCGGAGACGTAGGCAAACATTGTGCCGAAATCCGTTATCAACCTGCGTTCTTATGATTTGTTGTTCATTATTCTTTTCAGATCTGCATATGTGTATTTGAATGTCATAATCCTCTTCTTTTCCTCATTCTTTCGTTAAATTCTCAAATCATTAAATTATTCATGCAAGTTTAAAACTCAACCATAATCATTTAAAAGATCCTGTCGGATCACCAAAGTGAGAGACTTGCCTCCACGTGTCCTCTTGTTTTGGACGACTGAGATTCACTTTGAGAGTTTGGGCTTCAGCATATTTCTTCTTCTTGCTCACGCAATCCTCTGAAGTGTTGAATTTCTGAATTGTGAGATCTATCAATGCATGTACTCATCCTTCAATGGCTCAAATTTACTTCGAGACTTTAGGGCTTCAGGATGTTTGGATGGAAATCTACTGAAGTAAGTTTATTCTGGTTGATGTGATAGCCTCTCGTCACTTCGGGACTTTAGGACTTCGGCTCTTCGGGACTTCGGGATGTTTGGATGGAAATATCCCAAAGTAACTTTCTTCTGGTCGATGTGGTAGCCTCTTGTCACTTCAGGACTTCAAGACTTCGACTCTTCGGGACTTTGGGATGTTTGTATGTAAATCTCCCAAAGTCACTTTCTCCTAGTTAACGTGGCAGTCTCTCGTCACTTTGGGACTTCGAGACTCGGGGGATTCTATCTAGTCGTTAATTCTTTCACGAATTTTAAATTATGACTGTCTGAGGGTCGCTAATCTAAATTGCACATGGGATCTCCACCGTTGAAAATTGAACTTGCTTGTTTTCTTGTATTTCAAGACCGGAATGGATTGCTATGAATGTTGTGCTTTTCTCATAGTTTTTCCCTGTGCATACAAAATACTTGATCGTCCTAACTTTATCAACCAAAAGAGGAAAAACTTATATGAAGGCATGCAAAAAAAAAGAGACTCAGTAGAGGTGTATACCTATTGGCAGCTCCACATATTTGTTAACTTTTTATATCAATTAATTGATCTATATAGCTGCCTAACTAGGGTCATTTATTTTTATTACTCTTTGTGAGCAATTTTTTAAAAGACAGTTGTAAGTTGTCACTTTTTCCTATTGCTTTTTTCTATGCTTCGTTCATGACTGAAAGCATGAATACGAAGCATGAACACTTGCAATTGTGTTACCATTCTATTTTAAAATTTCATTAAAGGCAAATTGTTCATACAGTTTATTAATGAAGTTTGGTTCCTTGCCATGAAGAGTTACTCTCTTTGTTTCGATCCTTTCAACACCAAGCATGCTTAGAGATTGATGGTTATATAAACAAAGGACACCCATGATTTGATTTTTGGTATGGTTTTGTTTGATTCTTGGCTATAAGTTTCTTTTTGCTAAGCCTTTGATTTTCAATTTTCAACTTACCCAAACCTTGTGATCAAACCCACGATGCGCGCACTTATTTTCCTTTTAATGGTTTGGTACTAGCTTGTACTAAATGCAAAGGTGGCAATATGATTTGTAGTCAGCCATCATTTCCAAAGCTAGCCTTGGAATTTGCAAACTCTCTTCGCATGCATTTCAATTAAACACCCATCTTATCTTTATGATTTTTTACACCATTCACTGTTGGTGTTTCTCGAGCTTGGGGTGTGACTTTGTTTTGTTCTCACAAACCCTCCCTGGACACTGTGTTTGATTGATTATCCTCCCGTCCAGTATGGCTCCTTTTGTGAGAGTTGAACCTAATGACATTCAAACTCTACTCTTATATGACGATGCCATAGAAGATCTAGAGAGAAGTGGTTGGCTCGTTCTCATTAGAAAATTTTAGGGTTTGAATTTACAAACTACCCAGGAATTTGCCTTTTCCTTCTATGGGTGTAGGGATAAGGTGGGTGATGTCCAACTTGAGGTTACAGAGGATTTCTTGAGTCAAGCTACAGGACTACCTGCAAGCGGTCAAAGGTGGTTCAAAAATGAAAAAGTGGAAGAAGTTCCTTAGAGTCTTCTTTTTACCTCTCGGAAGATAAAAGGATGTGACAAAGGTATGCCCATTTCCTTCCTAAAATCGCGGTGGCATGATCTGCTTTTTGTGGTAAAAAAATTTGTTACCTGTGAGGGACGTCTCGGTCTTGTGTTTTTGTACCATCTGTGTCCGCTTATGATTTTTATGGCGTTTCCTTTGAACATGTTGTATTATTTATTGAGGTTCCTTTATAAAATGGGAAAAAGGTATAGAAAGCAGCAATCAGACTCTAGCCTCTTCCATCATGGCCTAATCAAAATCTTGCTTGTGCATCAATTAGAATTGCAGAGTGATAATTGGGACTTGTTTTTAATGAGAAATGGTTTCTCTAATCCAAATGTTGATGAGATCGATAAACTCGTGGTTGAAGAAACCCTAATCTACCCTACAATGCCTCTCTCACCTATCCAGGCCTATGTCTCAGCCTCCTACAACAAACCCTTGGTCGATCCAAAGGTTATTGAACAGATCCATGAGTAGGTTATACATCCTAATGACTATGTTAAAAATTTAAAGAAACCTACAGGGAAGGCATCTAAGAGCAATGTTGATATAAATTTTAAGAACAAGAGAGTAGGGAGGCTAATTTCAAGGAGGCTTCGTAACAAGTCGAACTCTCATGCAAGTTCGATCAGGATGATCGAAGTCCATGAGAGTTTAGACTCTGAAATCGATAGGTTCCTCACTGAAGAATACCCTCATTCATTCGAGCCACACCTTGATCGGCCCTATAACTTTGTTGACAATTTACCTCCCTGTCTGAAAAATAATGCAGAGTTTCACAGTGTTAAATTGGTTAATGAATCTACTATCAGTATGGAAGATGCTCTGGTTCACAACCATGTTTGTTTCCATGCAACCACCGCACAGTCAAAGTGTAAAGTCTGTCTATCTTGGATTGATAGATATTATACTGATATCCCTATCCTACAGTCACGGGTTAAGGCTTTAAAGGATTAGATCGATGTCTTAACAAGTGAAAATCATAGGCTCGAGTCTGTTATTCAAGGGAAAGAAAAACGTATCAAGACAATAGGCAATGTAGTATTTAAAAACGTTGAGGCTGCAACAGCCATTGTAAATTCCAAGGTTGTCTGATACGATTTGATCTCATAGCTGGAGGTATGATTCTTTATCTTAAAATAGGATTATTTGTTAAAACTAGATTGCTTTATTTTTTACAATCAATTGGATTTCCTTTACTAAAATAACTAGCTACATAATCATATATTCTGTAGCCAGTTATGTTAATTCGAAATTTGCAATAAATGGTTGAATATCTATCAAAAAAATTCTATTTTTCCTTTTCCTTTTAGGATATTCAAGAGTTCATGATTATCAAATGATCTTAGGCATCCTTGAGACCTACCAGTCATATCTTTTATGCATTTTGTATGAACATAAATGAACTTTTGTTGGTTTTTAGAGGATTTAGTATGATCTAGGTGGTTGTATCCTGCTTTTATTTTTGTAATTAATATTTGATCTCAGAAGGGGAAATGAATATCTTTTCTGAGGCTTTTATAAACCCATTATTTTTTGTAATCTGGGCATCTTCGCCTAGGGCTAGTTGTGAACTACTTATACTCGAATTTGGACATAACAAATATTTACTTTATGCTTTAGTCATTTGTGAATGTTTTTATTGTCTATAATTTGTTTATCTTGATGATTTAATGAATTTTGATATCTTTTGTCTTCGCAGATTATTTTGTTGTCAAGATAGTTTTTCCTTCATAGTTCATGATTTTATGCTTCAGTTTTATCAAAACAGTGAATGATCATTCAATTCATATGATAAGGTTTACCTTAAACATATTGATTGATTAAATGCAAGTTGTAACTGTAGGATATATCTCATGTGTTATCACTTGCAGTCTATTATATCACAGTTATCAGTTTGTGTCCTATCGTTTTATTAATTAAATACACCAGTCAATATACAGTTTGGCATTTATCCCAAACAGTGTGAAGATGCAGAGTAGATTTCTCTCATGGATGGACTGATGTACGATTTACGCAAACAGTTGGATGCATACTCTTCAAAGTGATTGATAGGTTAGTCTGTTCCTTTTTTTCATTTTCTTGTTTATTATAGGAATTCTTACAGGTCGTATAGTTTTCACTGTCTACATTTTTCTGTTTAAATATTAGTTTAATATTTGATCTTTCGAATGCATATAGATTAAAAAAAAACCACAAAAAAAAATAGTACTTTT
>JZKD02S1679852.1:398469-439598 GCA_000966675.3 Picea glauca | reverse complement strand
TATATATATATATATATATATATATATATTAGTGATTAGTAATTAGTGAATTATTTCGTTTCTTTTTTTTATTTTATTTTTTTTTGTTTCCTTTAGGACTTTAGATTGGCCAATGGAGCCGTTAAACTCATCAGAGTGAGTCAATCCAAACGGCTTGGGTTAATTAGACAACCCCAGACCGGATTCACTCTTCCAGTTGATGAATGGTCAATTTCGCCCATCAACAATACCTAGGTCTTAACAATAACTACATATGACCCATGACAACTTTATGTGCTAACATTGGCTCCACAATGGATGGCATGCTCTCTGTGACCTGCCAAGAACAAGCAGCTTCAGTGTCTTATCCTAGGGCTATGGGGTCACTTATTCAAATACTAAGAGAAAACTAAAAACTAAAAATATTGCACAGGTGCTTGTTTATATACAAGACCCTACTCTAAATGAGCTTTACAATGCTCAGGTGAAAACAAACTTCCACCATATCCACCCAAATTGTTTGGTAACATAATTCTCCTTTTCACTGCAAATGATCCATAAAAGGTAAGGGGAGTATGAAATCAGAATGAAAACATGTTTTGGAACACTGACAATACCCCCAAATGATGATAAGATGAATAATTTTGCAGGATCCAATAATTTTGGAAAACTCAACTCCATATATAACCCCAAAGGGTCATAAAATTTATAATAAGGCATGCTGAAATGGTAAAACATTACCTCCTTTATTTCATCATTGCTCACTTGTTGATTGATGTTCTCAGCATGTACATGTGGATAAAGGATTGATGCATGCTTGCTAATCCTAGGTGATATTTCCTCATTTATAAGTGTTGGACATGAGATAAGATACACATTTATCTCTTCCTTTTAAACTTCATTATCACATACAGGAACCATGCTACGAGGTTCCGAAGAAGACATGAAAAAACTCTGCTCTTCATCATCTTTGTTGGGATATTCATAAAAAATTGGTTGTTTTTGGTCAGTATTTGAAACAACTTCTTCATCATAAGAAAGGATACCAAAAACATCTGTTTCAAGAATAGAAATATCCTTTTCATTTTCTTCATAAGAGAAACAAAACAAATCTGCCTTCAATTCTGAAAAGCTATGAAAAAATAGAGAGGAATCTTCCATAGTTTTTTTTACTAGCTTATCATTTATCTCAGCTTCATAGTTAGGAGAAATATCTACTACAAAATACACTTTCTCTTCGACATCAGAATATTCAAAAGAGACATGTTGATATTCATAAGAAACAAATACATCTGATATGATGCCAGATGTTTCTATGTTATTTCTATCATAGTGAATATCATTCAACACTTCTTGATATTCATGACAAATGTTTTCTTCCACAATAAATGCTTCATCACAAATCTAGTTTTCGTGACTAGCAGAATCTTTATGAAGCAAAGAAAAATCATCACAACATTTTTAATAAAGATACTTAGCTGGAAAATAATATTTACAAAACGAATTGAAAGTTGCATGAAAACCTATCAAAGAGATGATGCTTGCAATGGGAAGAGATCGACACCAATCACGAGCAATCCCCTCTAATGAATACCTGAAAATATTAATATGAACATCTTCATGCTCGATATGAATTTGATGAATAAAATCATGAAAATCCAGCAAATGTTCACCTGGTACCTCCAACTCTTCTCCTCGAAATTTAGGAAGGCTACTTTCCCATTCATCTCCACTAGAATTTGGATTAGTGAAACCAACTATCCTTGAAAACTCATAGAAAGCATACCTCTAAGATAAAATATTCTCCATTTCAAACCCGTGGAGTCGCCAATATATTTCCAAAAAATGGATTCACCATGGTGAAAGATGAGTAGTCAGAATAATGTGTCCAGCTTCAGTTCACCATCTAAAAATGGATCTCTTCATTGTCATTCTCCCAGGGAAGATATCTTCACTTTCATCCCTGACAACGATGCCATTAATGTTGGCATTGCTAGTCACCCTCAGACTACAAGAGGATAATGCTAGTACCCATCAAAATATAAATGTATTGAAATGGTTTGAGTACATGGATTATCAAGACTTTAAAGAAAGGAAAAGACAACAAATATCATTGCAGATCAGTGATGGACCATTGGGCTATGGAGTCATAAATAGTATACTCATTGAAGGCATTTAAGATCCCTATCAGACAAAATATTTGTATAGTGATGGAGAGAATAATAAGAGAATAACATAAATATGAATGTTTGCTAAGCAAATATCCTCTCTGCAAAGAGAATTTAGATGTGTCTGAACAATAAACAATGATAAATAGGAAAGCTTACAGCAGATCCTCTACTGCATTAGGAATCTATTAATAAAAGGAACATTTTAATCCTTAAAATCCACAATACCTTCAAACAAGATGACGAATAGAACAAAGAACATAGAAGACAAATATGATGAAACAACTCATATGAATCTTCAATAACAATACACTTTATAGCTACATGTCCCTCCATCTTACAAAATAAAATATTCATTAAAAAACATTTCTCATAACTTCCTTTGGTCTTCAGCCGAACCCCCCTCCCCTCCTTTGTTACATATCATTCATATGATTTATTTATAATCAAAACAGTCGACATGTCTTGCTGCTTGGGAAGCTCCTTTCCAATGCCATGTGTCTTCTCTTGTCTGTCTTGTTCCTTCTTTCAGAATGAAAGTTTGGTTAGTATGGGCCTATAGGAAAAGCTACCTTATTTGGTACTTCGGGCTGACATTTTTATGTCTCCTTGGATAGACCTCCAATGCTTCATTTTAAGGAGGTAATCGATGATTCAACCACCAGTCCTTTCATTGACTGATTTCTCCTCGAGATCAGGACAATGCCTAATGCCTAGTTTGTTGCCATGTATCGCTCTTGAATTAGGCCCTATATAAGCACGTGAATGCAGAGGTTTCCAAGGGAAGTTTGGATCCACATCTCTTAGCTCCCCGCAATCCAGCACCAACTACCACATACCTCTTCCTCTATACCATGGTTTTGATTACAAGACTGCTCTAGAATTTTAACGTTCAAGCATGTTCCATCTCTATAATAAAATGTGGGCATCGATATAATCCAATTTGCGATTTGGGAAAGCCCTAATTTTGCTTCCACGCACCTCTCTTGGATAGACCCTACTTCCTGCTACAAAGATAAATGATTAACAATTACTTCAGGGGTTCGAGCTTCAGGACTTTTCAATGCATAGCTCTTACAATCCTCCAGAGCGTCGTATCTCCGAAGTGAGAGATATACCTCCACGTGTCCTCTTATTTTGGATGGCCAAGATTCACTTTAGGAGTTTGAGCTTCAGTATTTTTTCTTCTTCTTTCTCGCGCAATCCTCTGAAGTGTCGTATTTCTGAAGTGTTATATCTAGCACCACGTGGCATCTTTATTTGGACAACCAAGATTCACTTCAAGAGTGGTCATTTTCAATGCATAGCTCTTACAATCCTATGGAGTGTTGTATCTCTGAAGTGATAGATCTTCCTCCATGTGTCCTCTTGTTTTGGATGAATGAGATTCACTTTGGGAGTTTGGACTATGGGAGATTTCTTTTCATTGCTCACGCAATCCTCCGAAGTGTCAAATTTCAGAAGTGTCATATCTATGGACCCGTGTCCTCAGCCTTTAATGGCTTGGATTTAGTTCGATACTTCAATATGTTTGGATGGAAATATCCCGAAGTAACTTTCTTCCGGTTGATGTGGCAGCCTCTTGCCACTTCAGGACTTCGGGATGTTTGGATGGAAATATCCCCAGGTAACTTTCTTTTGGTTGATGTGGCATCCTCTCGTCACTTTGGGACTTTGTCTCTTTGGGACTTTGGGATGTTTGGATGGAAATATCCCAAAGTCACTTTCTCCCAGTTGACATGGAAAATTGTTGTCACTTCGGGACTTCAAGACTCTGAGGCTTCTATCTAGTCATTAATCCTTGCATGAATTTTATATTCGACTGTCTGAGGGCCGTTAATATGAACTTCACATGGGATCTCCACTGTTGAAAATTGAACCTTATGGTTCTCTTGTATTTTAAGCCTGAAATGGACTACTCTGGATGTTGTGTTTTGCTCATAGTTTTTCCCTGCACATACAACATACTTGACCGACCTGACTTTATCAACTAGAAGAGGAAACACTTATAGGAAGGCATGCAAAAAAAAAGATACCCGACAGAGGTGTAGACCTAGGTCTTAACAATAACTTCATATGACCCATGAAAAATTTATGTGCTAACAAGATCGATCGATGATGGAACCAGACCGACCACTTTCTCACTCTTCAAATAAAGAGTGGGACTAACTAGTGATGGAACTCGATCAATCACTTGGGTTTCACATTTTTTATGAAGAGTGGCATTGATCGATGACATAACTGGATCAACTACTTGGGTTTTTGGTTTAACTGAGGATGAAACCAGATTGACCACATGATCAACCAAACTGACTGGGCATGGAATTGGATTGACCAGTCCATCAACTAATGACAGTTTGGGATAAATATTACGATAACCAGTTGGAAGTTGAATCTTTTCCAAAAGATAAGAATCCTCATCCATATGAGGGAAAATGTGAGAGTAATGATCACCTTCACATAAAAAGCAAGGAAATTTGACAGTTATATTCTTATTACCAACCTTAATGTCACTAGATGACGGGGCGTCACTAGCATGTCTCACATGGGATAATGACGTGGAAGACCACATTTCTAAGACCTTGGGGAGACCAACGAAATCCCTCAGAAAGTGGTCACCCTTACAAAGATTGCAAGGGAATTTGGGTTTAGGATTATTCGTTTTAATCTTGTTGAATTCATCAACACTCCTAGTATGATTAACTGTAGTTGGTCATTTTAATCCAACATGATTTGTTGTGGTTGGAGGCTTGGTCCCTTTCTGGTTCTTCTTCTTCTTCTTCTCTTTCCATTTCTTCTTCTTCTTATCAACTTGGATACTCTCTTTAGATATTTCACCAGGCGAAGAAGGAGAAAGGGAAGGAGACCTTACAGCTGAAGAAGGAGAAAGGTTGACGTGAGGTTGATGTGTGGGTGGTGTTCTTACATCTGAAGAACTAGGTGCATTTGAGGCACTAGGAATATTTGATATCAATGGAGTGGGTGACAAACAAATCAGTAATTTGATCATGAGTCCTAGAAGACTTAGTGTGGCAATGCATGAAGGACCAATGTTTCTGAAAGAAGGAAAGGAGAAAGGTTCCTCGGGAAAAGGGGTTCCTTCATTGGTACTCCTAGGACTTGATGAAATTGAAACTAACTCGAACTAAGGTCTGCTGGAGTTACTGCAACACAGACCTAGGATTTATTTTTCTTAAGGTTATTCCTTGTTTATTAGTCATAATTAGTCATTATCTAGTCTCCTATATTTTAGGGGAGAATATTCCACCTAGAGAATATTCTTTTTCAATTGACACTTCAGTTTGACTAGTTGAGTTGAGTTTAGATGTTGCATTGGTTTTGTCACCATGAAACATAGGGATCATGTTAGGGTCCTAACCCGCACATAGGTAGAAAAATATATTCATATGTAATAAAGGTCAATATTAATAAGGCCTTTCAATAAAATAGAATACAGCGGATGTAAGAAGACCTAATAGAATCTTTTTCTTTTGGAAGGATCTTCCTCTAGATGCTTGTTTTTAGTATAAATAGGAGTCGAGGGTATGAGAACCCTAGATTGGATATTATTGTAATATAGCTCTTCTCAACTGGAGGTTGCCCCCTCAAAGAGGCCCGTGAATATTTATTTCAGATTCAAAGTGTTATTTTTGTTGTTATTCTTATATCATTCCAGTGTTATTGTGGTGAATGTTCTGGTTATATTCTTGTTATTCTTCCATTACTAGCATTTTAATTCTATTCTGCATACATTTTATATCTGGTATATTACAAGTGGTATCAGAGTAGTTTCCTCGGCAGAAGGTGTGGGTTAAATTATTTTTCAAGGTCGAGACGTATTCCGGCGTCTTTAAGCCACGACGATCTATCATTATGTGCATAAACTTGTGGTTGAGGGATTCATACACGCAGGAAATATAAGTGGTACATAAGCGCACATCTGTTGGCCACGCTTTTAACCCCTGTTGGTACCCCTTCGAGTGGTAGCGCATCAGACAACACTTGTGTATGGATCAACCTAGATTACCTGAAGCCCTCTTTAGATAAACTGATCCATCGCCTGATTTTTATAGTGGCACAAAGAACATCACTCGGGAAGATACTCTCTAGTACTTGGGTAGTCGGGTAGTACGGCTAACGGTACGGTCTATCCTCCTCAGTTAGTGCCCTGAGATATTGGGATGAGTACTATTGTTGGACACCTCACGTATATCAGAGAGCTATATCACAGGGCAAACCCTTGTCTATAGAACCCTTGAATACCTAACCCTTGGGGACATAAAAAAAAGACAAATTAAAACAGACAAGATCTATTGCCACACAACTGTATTCGGGTTGCCAAGTAAATAGGCATTTCTTTCTAGCTAAGAATTTTTGCATTTCCTCTCCACAGTATTCTTCAGACCGTAGTATTTGATACCTCTCTGTAGTATTCTCAAGTCTAGAAATTTTTTCACCATTATTTGAGACCTATTCCATTAGATTCATCTCTTTGCCCTTATCACATTCATCCATATCATTTTTCGGCAAAATGTTTTACCTTTCCCACCCCTTTTCAGTTTCCCCATCCTCATGGCCCATACTCGTAGCCAAGACTTGGAAGCTCGCTTCAACACCTTGAAATATGGTCTCATTGAGACCCAAAAAGAAGTGAAACAACTCAGTTCCAATGTTGCCACCATCAATACAACCATGCAGTCCTCAATGGGGGAAATCAAGCAAGACCTCAGCACCCATCTTGAATCAGTATTTTTGGCACTCTGCACCAAAATGCATATCCCTACAGATAACCCTTCCTCTTCCTCACCTCCACATACTGAAGGTGACCATTCCTCTCATTCCCATACCTTGCAGAACCATCACTTTCAACATGACCTATGCCTTTCGCGGGTGGATGTGACCAAGTTTGATGGCTCGAACCCCACTAGTTGGGTAACCCAAATGGAACATTACTTCTCTTTATACGACATTACATATGACTTGGCCAAACTCTGGTATGGTGTTCTCCATCTAGATCAAGAATGTTGGCAATGGTGGCAATGGAGAAAAACTTCTCGTCAAGGGTATATTGCTTGGACACACTTTGTGGCAGAGCTTTATGAACACTTTGACACTGACACCAACCATTTGGGTTGTTTGACAAGCTGAAACAATTAGGAACAGTGGAATACTTTATAACTGCCTTTGAGCACCTGGCTTTTAAAACAGAGGGCATGTCTGATGCCTTTTTGCGAGAATGTTTTATCAATGACCTCAAGGATGAAATTCGGGCCCATGTCCTCATGGCTTGGCCTGAGAGTTGGGTGGAGGGTACCAAAAGAGATAAAGAAGCACAATAAGTTGTATCTTCTCAAAATCGCAAACCCTCTTTTATCCCTCTCCCTAAACTAGTAAATCCCACTACTCCCACTGCTCCACTAATGATCCAAAAATTGACCAGGGATGAAATGGTTGAATGAAAACTCAAAGGCATTTGTTATAACTGTGATGAAAAATATTTCCTAGGCCATAAGTGTAAAGAAAAAAATCTTTTTATGGTCATCACCAAGGAGATTTCAGAAGAAGCTGAAGAAACTCCCTCTGTATCTGAGTCACCTAAATCCACTGACATAACCCCTCCCTCAGACCCTCCCGAAGTAGAACCGACTATTTCCCTCAATTCTCTCACTGGATTCTCCGCTCCCCAAACTGTCAAGCTAATCGGTTACATCAAGCATCAGAAGGTCATCATTCTGGTTCATAGTGGCAGCACCCATAATTTTATTCATCGCCGCATTGCCTAAGAAACTAATTGCTACATCCATGCCGTCAATAATTTCCAAATCATGATTTCCAATGGTGGTTCCATGAAATGTGGAGGGTGTTGTGAAAATGTGTGTCTCCAAATTGGTGACTACCACCTGAAATCCCATATGTTTGCTATCGACATGGGAAGTTGTGACATGGTGTTGGGTGCAGACTGGCTAAGGACTTTGGGTCCCATTCTCATGGATTTTAAAGACTTAACCATGCAATTCGACTAGGAGGGCCACCAATATAAGTTCCAAGGCATCACCGTCGGTTCACTTGAGATCATTAGTTCCCATCACATGGAAAATCTTCTCAAAAAGGGTCATTCTGATGTTATCGCCCAACTCCATGCCATACAAGCAACAGAGACACCCTCGGTACCACAAGACCTCAAAGACATCCTTTCTAAACATCAATTGGCCTTTTCCACTTCCCAAGGCCTCCCTCCTTCCCTTGGTGTTCATGATCATTCCATTACCCTTGTACCCGAAATCCTTCCTCCCAATATCCGTCTATATCGTCACCCCTTTTCCTAAAAAAATGAAATTGAGAAAATGGTCGAGGAACTCCTTAATGCAGGAATTATCTGACCTAGTACAAGCCCCTACTCTTCTCATGTGGTCACGGTCCTGAAGAAAGAAGGTTCTTGGTGAATGTGTCTTAACTTCCGTGCCCTCAACAAACTTACCATCAAAGACAAATTCCCCATTCCTGTCATTGATGACCTCCTGGATGAATTGAGTGGTGCCTAATTCTTCATTAAACTGGATCTTCATTCGAGCTACCACCAGAGACGTATGAAAGAGGCAGACATTTCCAAGACTACCTTTATAACTCATGAGGGCCACTATGAGTTTTTGGTCATGCCCTTTGGCTTGTGTAATGACCCCTCAACCTTCCAAAGCCTCATGAATCATGTCTTCTGTTCTTTTCTCCGCCATTTTGTCTTAGTTTTCTTTGATGATATCCTCATCTATAGAAAAACCTGAACAGACCATCTTCCTCATGTGGATCAAGTTCTCCATCTACTCTCTCAGCACCAACTTTTCCCTAAACAGTCTAAATGTACTTTTGGCACCTCAGAAGTAGAATACTTGGGTCATCTAGTTGGAAAAGATGGCATCAGGGTAGATCCTAAAAATATTGAAGCTATGCAAGACTGGACTCACCCAAAGACTCTTAAGAGCTTGCATGTATTTCTAGGCTTAATAGGGTATTATCGCAAGTTTGTTAAGAATTATGGGAAGATTGTAGCACCTCCCACTTCTCTCCTCAAAAAGAACTCTTTCACTTGGACTCCAGCCATGGCTCAATCTTTTCAAACCTTTAAGATGGCCATGTGCACCACTCTAGTCCTCGCCCTTCTCGATTTCACAAAGACCTTTGTGTTGGAATGTGACGCCTCAAGGAAAGGAATTGGTGTTGTCCTTATGCAATAGGGTCGACCTTTGGCCTTTACCAAGAAGCAACTATCTGAAATAAATCTGGGCAAATCCATCTATGAAAAGGAAATGTTGGCTATTCTACATGTCGTGGATTTGTGGCGTCCTTATCTATTGGGGAAATGTTTCCAAACTAAGACAAACCATCAAAACCTCAAGTATTTTCTGGAACAATGCATTTCCTCCCCAGAACAACAAAAATGGGTGACTAAACTCTTTGGATATGATTATGAGATCATTTATAAGAAAGGCAAAGACAATGTGGTTGCAGATGCACTTTCCTGAAAATATGAAGATGAAGGATCCCTTTTTTCTCTTTCATTCATTGTACCATATTGGCTCCAAGCCATTCGCCAGGAATGGCTACAAGATCCCAAAATTTCACATTTTATCCACCAAATTCAGTCCAATGCTCCAGCTTCCCCAGGGTACTCTTAGCTCCATGAGGAACTTTGATACAAAGGCCATTTGTATTTAAGTAAACAATCAAAGCTTAAATCCATAGTGCTTTCTGAGCTTCATGCCACACCCACAGTAGGGCACTCTGGGTTCACCAAAACCTATGACAGGGTCAAATATTCCTTTTTCTGGGATGGTATGAAACAGGACATTCGTAATTTTGTAGTTGAATGTGATGTGTGTCAATGCACCAAGGGAGAAACAATCAAATCATCGAGCACACTACAACCGCTTTCGATTCCACCAGCGATTTGGAAGGTTATCTCTATGGATTTTATTACTGGCTTACCCAAATCGGTAAATAAATATATCATCATGGTGGTTGTTCATCGGCTTTCCAAGTATGCTCATTTCTACGCCATTCAACACCCATTTACAACATCCATGGTGGCTCAAATATTCATGGATCAGGTCTTCAAGCTTCATGGCATGCCACACTCTATTGTTGATGATCGTGACCCAACTTTTACAAGCAATTTTTGGCAAGAAATGTTCAAGATACAAGGCACCGAATTGCATCTCAACACAGCTTATCATCCCCAGACTGATGGCCAAACGGAAGTTGTCAACAAGTGTTTGGAAACATATTTGAGGAGTTTTTCCTTAGAAAATAAAAATCAGTGGGCTCAATGGTTATCCCTAGCTGAATGGTGGTACAACACTTCATACCATATAGCTACACGCATGACTCCTTTTGAAAAGGTATATGGACAAAAGCCACCTTCAGTTCTCTCATACTTATCAGGTGCCTCTAAGGTCCAAGTGGTTGACCTAACACTTACAACTTGAGAGGCTATTCTCCATACCCTCATAGAGAATTTGGTCATGGCACAAAATCGCATGAAGCAACAAGCAGATCAAGGTAACTCTGAACGTCAATTTGCAGAAGGGGATTAGGTGTTTCTTCAACTACAACCTTACAAGAAAACTTACCTCAAGGTTGAGCATTGTCAGAAGCTATCACCCAAATTTTATGGTCCTTATACCATGCTCAAGCATGTGGGACAAGTCACCTATCAGTTAGCTTTGCCCAACCATTCGAAGCTACATCCTGTTTTTCATGTTTCATGCTTAAAGAAGGTGATTGTAGATAAGTGCCAAATTCAAACCATCCTTCCAGATTTAGCTGAAGAAGGATCCATTTGGCTACATCCAAAAGAAATTTTGGACCAGTGTGAGTGTCGCCTATGTCAGATAACGATCAAGGAAGTGCTAGTCCAGTGGAAAGATACAACTCCAACACACACCACTTGTGAACCAGCTACCATTCTGCAGCAATTTCCTCATCTCAAGCCTTGAGGACAAGGTTGTTTCTAAGGGGGGGGACATGTTAGGGTCCTAACCCGTGCATAGGTAGAACAATATATTCGGATGTAATAAAGGTTAATATTAATAAGGCCTTTCAATAAAATAGAATAAGGCAAGTATAAGAAGACCTAATAGAAGCTTCCGCTTCTAGAAAGATCTTTCTCTAGATGCTTCTTTTTAGTATAAATAGGAGTCAAGGGTATGAGAACCCTAGCTTGGATATTATTGTAATAGAGCTCTACTCAAATGGAGGTTGCCCCCTTGAAGAGGCCCGTGAACATTTCTTTCAAATTCAAAGTGTTATTTATGTTGTTATTCTTATATCATTTAAGTGTTATTGTGATGAATGTTCTGGTTATATTGTTGTTATTTTTCCATTACTAGAATATTACTTATGTTCTACATACATTTTATATCCGGTATATTACAGATCATCACCAACTCACTACTCTTTTTTTAGTCAGTTAATTGAAGACTAGTTGACTAGTTAACTCAGCTAGGTGGCCATTCACTCTCGTAATTGCCTGAGAGACTAAACTAGGTGGAAATTTACTCTTGTAACTGTTGATGTGTGTCCAGATCAATATAGACCACAACTATGGCTCATTAGTTACTCATGTATCCTATATCTATTGTAAATTATTCACTCTTTGAGTATGGAATACGATTAATGAGAATTCTTCCATTCTTTCTCTCTTGCTTCTTTTTTCTCAATTTCTCTTTGCAAATGTGTGTGGTATTTTCTAGCTAGATCTATTCTATGCAGTTTCAACACATTTACATGGTATCAGAGCCAACGGACTGCTAAGAAAAAGCTACACCAAATCATTTTTTGAAGATACAAAATATTGAAGACAACAAAAGATGGATTGTTCGCCGGAAATACTCTCACACCTCATAACTATTTGGAATGGAAGCCAAAGATTCTACTTCTTCTCAGAAGTAGAGGCTTATACCAAATAACCATAAAAATGGAAGTAGAGCATGATTCTAACGATGAGAAAAATGACTTTCTCAATAGACAAGATATGGCCATAGGAAGTATCGACATGCTTGTTTCTCTCGAACTTTTCCATCAAGCATATGAAGAATCACAAGGATCAACTCCCAATGAATTATGGACCATATTGGAGGTTCTATTTGGGAATAAATAATATTGTGAAGATTTCATGCAGGAGGTCAAATAGATAGAGCCAGAAGAGAAGCCTTCAGAAGATCAAGCCTCTTATTATGAAGAGTGTTCTACAAAAGTATTTGCAAAAATTTGTGTTCCATTAATTGAAGATGATGTCTACTCCATTTCAGATTTGTTTTCTGAAATTCATGTGGAATATATATGGCATGCATCTCAAGAGTCACATGCAGACACTTTTGCATGCACCATGAATGCATCTCAAGAGTCAAAAAGGGAGCCCTGCATGTCAGATGCCATTCTGATATTTTTTGAGAAAAATTTGCAGAAACAAATTGGACTTTTTAATTCCTCTCTGGAAAATGTCCAGTTTCAAAAAACCAAATCGTCTGAAATGGAGTCTGGAAAGTGAAGTTATGATCATTTTAAAATCAACAAAATTTCAACATTTTTCTAGAAACGACCGCACGGTTTTCAAAGTTTCATCCAAACTTTATTTGGATATTATTCATTACAAGAAGATAAAGTGGATATGTGTGGAAATATCAATGATGCATATACTTCATCAGATCTGTGCAGACATCCACATATTCAACAAAATATTCAACGATCAAAAAATTGCACAGTTATGAGGTCTTCTTGGAGTGAAGGACATGGTTTCTTAGCAACTGCTTTTTGTTCCTTCTCCTTTTTTTATTTTATGCATTGTAATTTTAGGGGGGGGTTTGTTCCCATGAGTTTTTCCCTCTTTCCTCATTTAGTTCAGGGTATCTTTTGTATTTCGGTACCTAACATGGCCTCGTAGCTGGGACCCATTCTTTATTTTCACCATAGTGATGTTCAGAGGGGATGTTGGAGTTACTTCAACACACACCTAGGATTTATTTTTCCTAAGTTTATTCCTTGTTTATTATTCATAATTAGTCATTATCCAGTCTCCTATATTTTAGGGTAAAATATTCCACCTGGAGAATATTCTTTTTCAGTTGACACTTCAGTTTGACTAGTTGAGTTGAGTTTAGATGTTGCACTGGTTTTGTCACCATGCAACATTGGGATCATCACCAACTCACTACTCTTTGTTTAGTCAGTTAATTGAAGACTAGTTGACTAGTTAACTTAGCTAGGTGGCAGTTCACTCCCGTAACTGCCTGAGAGACTAGACTAGGTGGCAGTTTACTCATGTAACTATTGGTGTGTCTCCAGATCAATCTAGACCACCACTATGACTCATTAGTTACTCATGTATCCTATTTATATTGTAAATTATTCACTCTTTGAGTGTGGAATATGGTTAATGAGAATTCTTCCATTCTTTCTCTCTTGCTTCTTCTTTCTCAATTTCTCTCTACAAATGTGTGTGGTATTTTCTAGCTAGATCTTTTCTATGCAGGTTCAACACATTTACAAGGTCCTCTAAGGAAAATAAGCATCATACACTACAAATCTAAGAAGAAAACAATCAAACAAACCTTCCCATAATGAAACCACTAGTTGGTGATGAAATCCAACATCATGGGATCAATATAGGAAGGGGCTAGGATAGAGCAGGTGGATCAGTTATGTTGGCAACCTGCTTAATGTACTTATGCATTGGTGAAATCTTCCACACAATAATCGTGGATTTACCCTCCAAGGATCCTGAGTGAGTTTGACCAATGTTTGTTCCAGGTACAACGAAGACTTCCCTTCACCGTCACCTTGTATGAGGGCCCTAAATATTATGGCTACTAAGGAAACCAAATCATAGTCATCCTCTGGGCGAGTACAATCGACATTCTAGTCCAAACGTATGGGAAAGATAACAAGTCTGAAATCCTTCAAGAGAACTGAGGACAAGTCGACCAGTAGAACTCTAGAGGACCCCAAACAGATTCAGAATTCATGAAGCATTGATACCAAATGAAGACAATTGTACCTCAAGAAGAACCCCCAAAATACGATCTTACTAGTATGAACAGTTAATCCTCAGAGGGATAATATTTTTTTATCTCCCGAACGTGACCTCATGCATAACTCTTGTGTGAGAGGGGGATCTCAGCTATGATTATATGAATAATTGGATTTACTGCTCCCTATTTCAAGATTCTATGTTTGTCTGATAGATTTGCAAATTTATCCTCACAACCTATTCCAAATCCCTATAATGTAGATTCGCTACCAGAAAATATAAAAGTGTCTGATCAATTTTATAACCGGTTCATTTTAGGGTTGTTGTTTACTCAAGGATATGAAAGTGAAACTGATGATGTTGTAGACTCGACTCCAAAATAATGCATAAAAATGAGATGAAAATATTTTTCTTCAATGAGTGCTACATATGGGATGGAGAAGAGGTTCAATTTTCTTCAACAAAAGCACCCAATTTCCAAATGCAATTTTCTAAATGCAACCTAGTTATCTACACTACCCAACAAAAAGAATGCAAGTATCTTTCCTTGTTTTATTCTAATACATAAAGACAACAAATACAAATCCTTTAAGACTCTTCTACTTCCAATAAAAAATGGAAGAGTTGAATGAAGATACAAAAGACACGAAGAAAAAAAGGATTTCAAACAAACAATTCACTCACAGGATAACAATAAATGAATGAATATAAATCACTCAATCAAGGACTCGACAATCGAAAAGCACTCAAGTAAAACAAGAAAGTTCAGAGAAGAATCCAAAAATTGATAGGGAGAAAGAGGAAACACTCAAATGTCTTGAAAAAATAAGCAGCAAGAAAAATAAATACAAACTAGGTTTTGGTAATGAAAAAGTCTCAAATCATTCAAAAAGGAAAGATTTGAAAAGAAAATTAATACCAAAAAAACTTTGCAAACCTTTTCAATCAGTCAGATAACCAAAAACTTCACAAGATTCAAACCAAACCAAGAAAAACAAGGAGAATCAATCTCACAGTTTGGAAAAAGTTGCAAGATCAAAGAGGAAAACCAAATAAGTGATAAGTACCAACTCTTAAACCCAAACGAATCCACAATCCAAAGTACAGACTCTGGGCAAGAATCTTTGCAAGATAGACTAGGAAAAACTGAGCATAAAAGGGAAGAAATCAACAAATAAGGAGATCAATGCTCATATTTTCAAGGGCATAGAGCATTGTTGCGCTCTGATAAGAACTGTAGGGGAGATTTGATTACATATAAACACTCTTATATACACTCTTGGTGTTATCAGACTAATTGGTAGGTGCAGACACTAACTGATCTCCCTAGATCCACCTGGATCTAGAACAAAATAGAACAGGACATGACTCTTTCCCTAGGTTTTAACCATTGAATTAACTAGGAGGTAAGAACAAATAACATACCTTATTATCACTTCCTATGATCTTTGCTGCTCCCGCTTCACTCCAGTGCTCTCGTGCAGCCAAGACCAAGACAACACAAACCAACCAAAGTGAAGATAGCACAATATATTCAACAGTTAACCTATGTGTATGATCAAGGAATTACACAATAAAGTGGAAATAGCTTTATGGAAAAGGGACATGCCACTGTATCATATTAATGGAAAGTAAAGATTACAACCTGAGCCTTGATGTCACAAACTTCCTTTCAATGGCCTTTGGCTTCGACACACACACTTGCTCAATCCTTGCATGAAGAAGATCAAATCCTCTTGATAGACTTGATAGAGTCTCCAAGTTGTTGTTCAATGTTGAGTCCTTCACACAATTCTTTCGCCAATTATCCAATGAATCTTTCTTAACCTTTTCCATGAGAATTGTCTCAATATATAGGAGAGAATGAATTAGTTACTTGGATAAGAATGATCCCAAAATATCAGAGAATCTAGTACTAGGATAACCATTCGAATGCCAACCCATCCTTCTAGAAGCATCGAGAATTCATCTTTTTCCTTGCTTTGGGAAGAGTTCGCACCCTAGTAGTTCAACACAGTGCGAGATGTTTTCATCCTGGATTAAGGCAGCCTGCGAGAATGAGTCATTCTAGCAGCCAAATGTATTAGCAGCCTGCGAACCTTCTTCAAAAATGAGTTTTCTGGTAAGAGATGAAAGTAACTTTTCTCAGGAGAAAGTTCTTATGAAGAGCCTGAGTACACCATCATCAATACATCATCATGACGACCAAAATCATGGGTAACAAAATGCCCCCCAAATTATGAGGTTGCAACTAGTGACAACCGAAAGACTTTGTAAGCTGCATGTGTGTGTCAAAAACTAGGAGCACATATAATCGAAAACCTACGAACAACCAAGCATCTGCAGAATATCATATATACTAATTCTGAGGTAGGCATTCCCATACTCAGATCATAGAATGATGACATTATAGACATGGGTCATGGCCACCAATCATACACTGTGGATCCATGACGTCAAAATATAGCATAGCCACCAGGAATACACTGTGGATCTATGCTAGAAATTTCAAATTAAGACAACATAGCCACGAAACATACACAGTGGATCTATGTGTCACAAATTATACATACTCCATCGCAACCTGGACCAAAGAGATGATATCCAGGGTCTTCAATCTTATCGCCCAAAGTACAAATTTAACCATGTGATTACATGTGTTGAAGTCGAACATGGCAGAAACCACTTGATTACCGGTCATTGATGAAACCGTTAACAAGTGCGAGGGAAATCACCATTGATGTCAATGTCTGCCAAGGTACCCTAGTACAATCCATTGAGTGCGAATAAATGAGTTGAAGTCGAACATCTGATGGAATCTTTCGATCAGGGGTCAATGATGTAAACCCACTGTTGAAAGCGAGGAAACCTGCCATTGAGGCACGCAAGCTCCAAGATACCAAATAATTTCTAAGTCTTGATTCCGGATAATGAGCTGAAGTCGATGGAACAAAACTCATCACAGAAGGGCCTAGATGTATCCCCCATCAATGACATGAAATGAGGAACAGATTTTGAAGGTGAAACAGAGTATGATATGAATTGGACTGGAAATAGGGAAGGTCAACACAGAGAGAATGGATAACTGCAGATGGCCGACTCAATATAGGTTTCAGATGGACTTCTCTTGAACATATGAACAACACGACCAATGATTTGGCAGCATTGACTCAAAGACGACACAGGGAATGACCTTGTAATAAATCGAATGAGAGACAAATGGATTTCCCAAACTGGCTTCAAATGATGAATAGGGGGCGTCATGTTCAAGAGCGACACTTACTGCCAATCAATATGAAGATGAAAACATATCCATTTCCCAAATTTTCCCCCACCAGTTCTGGCGAGTACCTCTTTATTTTTTTGCAATCTTGAGGAGGATAACATATGCTTGTTGATGTAAGCTCATCCTTCGGATGAGTCCCTCGGAGTATGTTTAATGAACCCCAAGAAGGAGTGGTTTGGTCCCATCACGGGTCTGTCAATGTTTGTTTAACGAGTCTAGAGATAGAAAACTCGAAGGTTTTTCATGATTATAGAGTATGGAAAAACACTTAAAAGAGAACTCTCTCAGTTCCTTTTTCGTAAAATAGTCTGGATGAGACTGAAAAAGAGATAAATTATCGCTCACCAAATGCTTACTTCAAATAATTTATCGAGCATGAAAATAGGAATGTCGCTCAGCGTTCTTTTCATGTTTAGAGAGTTTGAAAAGAGCTTAAAGAGGACTCCAGAGGGGTTCCTTTTTCGTATAACCATGTTGAGCCCGAAAAAGTGATAAAAGTATGCTCAATTGCATTCTCATGTATTTACGAGCATAAGAACGGACAAAGATCACGCTCGAGGTTTCTATATAAAAACCATAAAAAACAATAAAAAACACACGATGTCAAAAGAAAAACATGTCTGTATCTTTGTATTTGACCATCAAAAGCATCACGCCTGCAAAAGTTACACTCAACATGACATTAGGGATTAGGGTTTCATAGATAAATAATCATAAAAAACTAAATGACATATTAAAAGTAAATAAAAAAGAGTAAATACTCTTTTTATCACATCATTTTTACCTTTCCACTATTTGAGCTCCAAAAAACCCCTCTTTTACCCTCAGAGTTCGACGTCAGTTTGCGGGAGCTACGATCATCCATTCAGTTAGCCGTCAGTGACAGTAAGGTAGGCTCTTAGTCCTTAACACTTTCATGGTTTAATTTTGCAATTTCATTGGTTGAAAAATCATTTTTAAGTTGATTTTTGGAGCCCTATTTGCGCGTTTCCCTTCTCGCAGGCAGGATACACGGGACCTGCAAGAATGGGTGATTCTCGTAGGTGACCCATGGGCAGCCTGCGAGGTTCTCATACTGTGCACACAGGGCAATTGTAAGAACTACAAGGCTAAAAAAAAATTTAAAAATTTAGCCAATGAACAAGAACCAAATCATGAAAAAAGTTGTTAATCTCCTTTTTATGTCAATTATGTAGATAATTAGCCATCAAAATGGTGCTTGAATGGCATGAAAGGGAGCACGAAGAAGACAATGCAATGGCCAAAAATCATCCACCTACTATTGTTACTTTGAGAGAATTTGGACTCCTAAAGTACTTTCGTATCCCAGGCATGAGGTCCCAAGTCAGACTATTAGAGTCCCTGGTGCGTATGTGGGACCCTGATCAGTAGGTATTTCATGTGGGGGTCCACACACTGTCCTTAGACATTGAGGAAATTTACTTTTTGATTGGATTGTCAGGGTGGGGGTACTATGTCAGCCTGACTGGTAGCAGAGGTGGTGGGCTAAAGATGAGTGAGTACTACCATTTACACTGTGTTCCCGAGGCTGAGAGAAAGAAAGGAAAAGTATCTATCTGGGGGGTACGATATTTGACCCTCCGTACTATCCTATTTACCATAGCTCAGATGGTTGGGAGTTCTTCTCCTCACATGGCATTACAGAGTTACTTCTAGTATGCTATTGAGTGTACTGAGCCTCGAGTGTTCAACTGGGCAGATGTTGTGCTTCGCAGTATAAAAAAGTAGTTGACCAAATGCAGACGAGGTGACCTGAAGCAATTTGGGTACGGATATTTTTTGGTGTCCTTCTTCCTTGAGAGGGTCCCATTACTGAGGCTGCAGGTTGATTGGAATATATCGGGTCGCAGGGATTCAAGGATGCTGAGATGGTGTCGGCTCATGGCCCGGCACATAGTAGGACCGATCATCAAGTATGATGATACTTTCTTTGACTGGCTTCAACCATAGTTGTTGATGGTTAACGACTATGTTTATGCTAGGTTGGATTTCCAAGGAAATCTGTATTTAGTACTGCCAGAGTATTCTCAGTGGGGGGACCTTGGTAAGAAGTGCACACATTTTTCTTTTTAAAATGTTTTTGTGAATTTTTATCATATTCAAATGTTTTTTTTTTATATATTCGTCCAAAGACTAATACAAAATTGTTTGTTGATAACATAGATGTTGGACCTTACATACCTCCTAGCACTTGTCCCATCCAGTGGTGAGGAGAGGTAGCGGCAGCGCCACAATATGTCGAGGATTATCAGGTGGTGGAACAAAATCTAGAGGGCCTGACCGCAGATATTCCAGACATGACTCTAGAAGAGGTTCCACGATGCGATCAGCATCATACTGTAGGAGTATCAACATCCATCAGTTGATTGTTCCATAGGGTTTCTCAAGTAGTCGTGTGTTACCATGGACATCATCCATGACATCACTTTGTAGAAGCTATAAGCTTCAGATTTTGACATTTTGGTCTTCGGACAAACTTTTTGTAAAAAACTCTTTTGATCATTATATATATATAGATGGATTCTACCGGTTTACTTTATATTGTGTGAATATTGATGTTATTGATTTATAAATGATTCAAATGTTTGTCCAATACATAATTAGCCAATGCATCTATTAATGTATTTAGACACCTAGGAATATGTTGATATTCAATGTGATCAAAATAACGTTCCAAGAGGCGAATTCGAAAATATACCCTTAACAAAGTAGGACTTCAAATAGAGTAAATATTACTTAACTGTAGTACTACAAGCTGTGAATCAAGTCGCACAACCAAATGACGAATTCCGAGCGAGATAGCATCAACCAATAATTCAATAACGACGCTATACTCTACAATGTTGTTGGTCGCACAGTCGAGACATATGCCTCGTAAGGAGACAAGTTCGTTTGTAGGGGTGTAAATTGCCCACGCAGTAGAAGCAAGTTTCTAAGTACTACGGCTAGCGCCATCAGTGAAGCCAATATAGGGTAGCGAAGACTTTGACATATGGAAATCAAACACAACGTCACATAAGAGCAGAGACCAGATAACGATAAAAGAAAACTATAGTAACACACAAAAAGTATGATACAATACAAATACAAGTACTTGTGCACATATGAGTTTATGCATAGTACTTCTTCAAGTACAACCCATTCCTGGGTTCACTCAAAGGGATACCATTGTAAACGGCCAACTCATAAGCTCCTTTTTCCAAAACTCGTCGAACGATATAAGGACCTCACCACATGGGTTTGAATTTCCCAGCTCCTAACATATCTTGATCTTGTTCATAGAGAAGAACAAGATCACCTTCGGAGAAAACATGAGGCTTGACATGCTTGTCTTATTGGGCCTTGACACGTTTTTCCTGAGCTTCTATGACTAGGGTGGCGTCACGTCTAATTTCGTCTAATCGCATAAGATACAAAAGACGTTCTTCCTTAGTCGACGTGTTGGGTAGGAGTTCAACATCTAGTTTTAAAGAGGGTATCTCTCATTCGATAGGGAGAATGGCTTTCACACCATAGACTAAATGAAAAGGTGTAAACCCAGTAGTGGACTTGACAGATGTCTGGTACGCCCACAATGCAGAAAACAACATTGTGTGACAACTTTGTTTATGAATCCCTATCATTCGTCAAAGCATAGTTATGAGAACTTTGTTAATTGCTTCGACTTGGCCATTGGCTTATGGATAATAGGGTGTTGAGTTATCATGGCAAAGACCCAACTTTCCAGTAAGTTCAGACATCATAAAATTCCTAAAGTGGTTACCGTGATCAGTAACGATAGCTTGGGGAACACCAAAATGAGCTATGACATGATTAAAAAGAAACAATGATGCGATATTTCCAGTGTTATCGAATGTCGGCATCGCCTTGGCACATTTCATAAAGTAATCAACGGCTACAATGATGTAACCATGCCCCCTGGCCGAGTGAGGGTGACATTTCATGAAATCGATGCCCCATTTCACAAAGGGACCAACTGAGACCACAGGGTGAAGAGGAGCAGGATGTGACCGAATTTTCTGATTATAGGTCTGGCAGGCATGGCATTTCTGAATGGCAGTAATGCAGTCATTAAACAAAGAAGGCCAAAAATACTCGACGCGTAAGATCTTCTGGTTAGTAGCATACCCATACATATGACCACCACATGCTCTTGAATGACATTCATTCAGAGATTTCGCGGCTTCGTCAAATGTTAGACAACGTAAAAAAACAGAGTCAATCCCTCGATGATAAAGAGTATCCCCGAGGATAATGTATTGATGAGCTTGATAGCTTATGTGACGTCGTTCAGTACGGGACAAAGTAGGCCGAAAACTCTGGGTTTGGAGATATATAATGATATCCCCATACCAAAGATCATCAATGCTAATAAGGAAAAGAGATTCATCGGGTAATGAATCTGCTGCTAGATTTTTCATTGCAGAATGGGGAAAATCACATATCAACTCAGCAAAGACCAATGACTTCTTAGACTTGGCACGTTCGAATTCCAAGTCAAACTCCTAGAGTATGAAAATCCATTTGGAGTATTTTCCCCCTAGCAATTGACGTGTCAGAATGTGTTGCATAGGGTTGCAATAGGAAATCACCGTAGTCTTGCATGAGAGGATATAATGTCGAAAGAGTTGGACAGCTTGAACGGCAGCCAAGGCCATTTTTTCGACATGTTGATACTTGATTTCAATAGGTGTGAGACTTCGACTCAAGTAGTAAATAACATGTTCGTCGTGAGCATCATCCTCTTGGACAAGAACCATGCCAATGGTGTAATCCGAGGCAACAAGGTAAAGGAAATAATCGTGACCATAATCGAGGGGGAAGAGAAGCGGAGCTCGCGTTAGGGACAAATTCAAATCTTCAAAAGAATTGTTGGCAATGGTATCCCAGACGAACTCGGAATCCTTCTTTAATAGTTGTGTAAATCCATAAGTGATCTCAGCATAATTTGGGATAAAACAACGAAGAAAGTTTGCTTTCCCCTGCAAACTTTGCAACTGGCAGAGTGTGGAAGGAAGAGTGAGATTAAGGATTGCCTCAACCTTCAAAGGATCCACCCAGATCCCTTGATACGAAACGATAAAACCTATAAGATGGTCAGATTCTACACAGAAAATGCACTTATGAGGATTTAAATGTATACGGTAGAATCGACATCGAACAAAAATGGCCCTGAGGTGGGTTGGGTGATCAACTTGGTGCATAGAATGAGTGGGTAAATCATCCAAATAGGGTTGAACGATATGCTTGATATCATGAAAAGCGTAAGACATAGCACGTTGAAAAGTGTCACCAGCGTTCTTGAGACCAAAAGGAAGTTTTCGGTAAGAAAAAGTACCCCAAGGACAAATAAAAGCATTTGTATGTTGATCCTCGGGAACGATGTTAATTTGATTATAGCCAGAGAAACCATCCATGAGAGAGAATATTTCACTTCTGGCGCAGTCATCGACAATCTGATCAACGAAAGGGGTAGGAAAGTTGTCTTTTGGAAAATCTTTATTAATATCCCTATAATCGACACACACACGAATTGTACCTTGTTTCTTGTCAATCGGGACAAGATTGGAAACCCAGTCTGTGAGAGCCACCGGATAAATAAAGCCATCTTTCAGAAGTTCTCGACTTCGAGCTTTATAGTAGCCACTTTACGTGGGTGAACTGGATGAAGGCGTTGCCAGACGGGTTTAGCGTCAAGATATGTCTTAATCTCATGTATTACAATTTTAGGGTCGATACCCAACATTTCTTTGTAACTCTAGGCGAATATGTCACGAAACTCTTTGAACAGGGACGTATAGGTGACTATTTCATCAGGGGAACATGAAGCTCCAATATGGACATTTTCAAAGATTCTAGGTTTAACGGATATGTCAATGGGAATCATGGGCGAGATATTACTTAAGCTCCCTTTGGCAAACACGTCACGTGCAGACTCAGGAACAGTCAAAATGACGACAATGATCGACAGAGTCGAGATCCGTTGGTAGTTGTCAACAAGAGTGTGTTGCTCCAGAAAGAGGATGGAATGATGATGTCCATCGTCCAAAGGGGTGTCCTCTATGACGGTCATGATCATCTCATCAGTGGGAAAAATAACACGAAAAGGATCAGGAGACAACTCATCAAGAGAGGGGGTATAAGGTGTTTCCAATTGAATGGCTTGATAGGAAGATTCAACTAGACTTAACGACATTACGTCGCCGAAACGAAGATGATCTCCTAGGACAGGGACTATCCAAGGTTCGTGAGACGTAGGAAGTTCGTGAGGCAAAGTGGAGATCATGTTGATATAATAAATAGACAAGCGTGGAACATCGGGTGGTGGAATGGAAAAAGTACCCATTAACGAGGAATCCTTTAGAAGTCCTACACCGACATTCTCATAACCTGGGGGGGGTTTAGCAATAAACGACACGTTGCCAGTATGGGTATCAGAATTAAAGAAGGCAAGTTTTTCGATGGTAACAACCTTTCCTTGATGAGGGAAATTTACTACACGAAAAAGTGTCAACACAACGTCGCACATGGAATCGATCCAGCTACAGCCAAGAAAAAGATTATAATCAAGAGGAGCGTCAAAGACTTCCACTTCAACTTGGACCGTCTTACCTTCTAACATGATGGGAAATGAAGGAACGACACCGTAAGTCTTAAAACCAGATCCATTGAAGGCTTTAAGAGTGTTTTGTGATTCATTCAAAGAAGGAGAGCCAATGGCTTTCTAGCAACCAAAAGACATGACACACGTTGAGGCACCCTCATCGATAACGGTTCGACAAATGTTTTTGTCTGAAACAACAACTTGTATCTGGAACGCAAGTTGAGGGGGTAACCTAGGAATGTGATCTTCCAAGTCAAAGATGATTAAATTGGTTTCCATCGGGTCAATTCCACCGATTACTTTCAACAGTGCCTTCCGCTGTGTGGGAAAAGTTTGAAGGACTTCAAGGGATGACATCGCAAAAACTGCTTGGGCTAGATATTCAACAATCTTGTAGTTCTAGGCTGCACAAGCATGAGGATTGAAAGCCAATTTCCAAATGACACCCTTTGGTGGGGTTCACAGAAATGTGTCGAGGCTCGATCGTTCGAGATGAAGAGGACCATTGGTAGGTGGAGTCGAGGGAGAAGGTTGTATCAAAGAAGGGGGTAAATCGTCAACCTTCTCCTTAGAGGGAGAATAATATTTGGCTTGAGTTGTGAGTGCAATTTTGTTCTACTTAGAATCACCAGTACACATCAAAACATATGATGTAGTAGAAGAGGATGGTTGGTCATGAATGACCAACTGAGCCTGTTGATGAGACGGGAAGGGTTGTGACAAGAAAGTCAGGGCAGGTGGTTTTGAAGCTCCCTGAAGTAACTTAGTGACCTCAGCACATCATGGACAATCCTTCATGTAGTGATCATCACCACAGATAAGGAAAGGGTATCGTGGTTTGCGCTTATCCCGATCATCAACAAGGGTAGTTTTGGTTTGCTCTGCTTGAGTATTATTTTTTCCCTCCTTATTCTTGCCTCTCCCCTTTTTATATTTGTTTTTACCGGATGGAGTAGATTGAACTGCATTTACCTCAGAAGTCTTGTTGGTGGGAGTGGCAGGAGACAAAGCACTTTGAACATTAGAAGAAGCAGATTTAGGGTTTGTGCTTGAAACAAAATGTGATTGGGCTTGGGAAATACCAATCACACCATCAGCTGCATGCGAGGCAACTGGATTAGTTGAAGTGCTGGAAGTATTAGGACGAGGTAAGTCAGGTAATAAATCGTAAAGGGTTCCCATTTGTGAAGAAACGAGGTCCTCTTCCGTGACGATGCCACCCATGGCAATGTCCTTACCGATTTCGTTCACAAATGATTTTGTAAACCATTCTACCAGTAATTGATCAGGGAGTTCAAGTTTAATGAGACGTCGTCTCCTTCACCACTCATGGATGTGATCAGATATATGAGTGCCTTTATTTTGTTTGAAGGAAGTCAAAATCTTGGTTCCCATGTCATAATGGATCGGTAACTAGTAATGTGTAAGGAAAGCCATAGCTAGGGTGTTGAAATCAGAGAAGAAACTTCGTGGAAATTCAATATACCACTTCACAGCAGAACCGATAAGGGTTCGTTGAAAAAGATGTAAACGAATAGAGTCATCCATCACCGAATTGGATAAACACCATAGGTGAAAATTGATAACGTGATTGTTCAGGTCCTCTCCCACTTTGTCGTCGAATTTAGGAATGACTAATGGAAGCTTGGCTGGTATAACAGGACATTAGGGAGAGTGATGAATGGGATCATTTAAAATCCTTGACAAATCCGGCAAATCCAAAGTGGCGAGAAAAGGTAACTGTCGATTCACCTGCGGGTACTGGTGGCTTTGGGGAGGAAGCCCTGTCGGAAAACCAGTAGGACCATAAGCAGTCTACATATAATGTGAATATCCAGGCATATTCAGTGGTGGTTGAATAGGATAGTAACTCATCGGATTACACCCTGGAACAGGGGCTTGAGTTTGAGCATTCGCCCCCCAAATAGGATTGAACGAATCTGGATATGGTTGGCCCATGCTAGCGGGTGTTACAGACGCAACTGGAAACTGCTGCCCCCCAGTTGATTGAGGAGGATTTTGGATCAACTGATTCCAATACTGGGCCAAGGATGGAGGTATGTTTTTCCCATAAGATGGGGTCGGTCCTCCCATCGAAGGTGGTGTTCCAATTAGAAGTTTCCAACTGAGAGGAGGTTGAGTTATACTACCTTGGTAAGATTTTCCACTAACTGGAAGCTGATAAGTTGGAGTGAATGACAGAATAGCACCACTAGGATTAAGATTGCCAGTAGAAGACGAAGAAGGTCCTCCAAAAGGAAATTGAGGGAGTATTGGGACAAAACCGGGAAGAAAGTGCCCAGAAGAAGAAGGACCACTAGGAGAGTCGGATGGTGTTTGCGAAGGAGTAGGAATGGAAGAATTCAACACACGGTATACAGGTGGTAGTGTCGGATTGACGTTGGGCATTTGTGGTGTGTTGATAGGAGAAAGACTAACCATAGTAAACCCGGTTGGAACACTCGTTGTAGTTGCAAGATGGGCCATTTTGGCAAGTACAGTAAAGTGATAAGTGGTAGTCACCGGTGTTGTCTCTGTATCAGAGATTTCAGAAATCACAGGGGGGTTGATCTCAGAAATCACAAGTGAACCTGGACCAAAAAGGTCTCGATGGAAAACACCTATAGACCAAAAAGGATCTTGGCCTTCTATACTGGGAAAAGGTCCAGTCGGAGATCCAGAATACACAACAATTAAGTCTTTGGAAGAGTCTGCTCGCATAAAACGTGTCTCAGAATCAGGCTGAAGTCGAAAGTCCTCTCGAGTATTTGTAATTCAAAAACGTTCTAGAGAGTCAATTCATTCCACTTGTGGTGTGGTGACAACTGTGGCTTGACTTTGCAGAGGAGAGCCCTCAGGTGTACTTGTAGGCAAGGGTTGAGAACCATCTAGATGCTCTGGAGATAAACCCTGCATTCTATGTGAACGACATGGAGGAGCTATTGTAAACAATTGACAAACTTCGCGAAGAAAATCCTATGGTCAACTTCAAGAAACAAACAACACATGCTAGTAAACAAAATCTAGGAAGAAACACCAAGCAAACAAGACCTTCTAATTTCGAAGCCACGTGATGAAATCCAACGTCACAACAATGAGAGGAGAAGGGGTTGGGCTATGGTGGAAAAGTTAAGTTGACGACATGCTTAATGGACTTACACCCTGGTGCAAGCTCCCACACATAATTGTGGGTATACTTTCCAAGGAGCCCGAGTGAGTTTGGTCAACGTCAATTCCAGGTACCGTGAAGACTTTCCCCTCCATAATCACCTCAGGTAAGAACCGAGAGAGATAGGCCTCTGAGGTCACCACCAACAACAATCAAGCCTGGGGGGACAGTCGACAGTCCGATCCACACGCAAGGGCAGGGTATCTAGCCCGATATCAACTCAAAAGGCTTCCACTCATCATTGTCGGTATACCTCTGAGTGATCCCCGTAATACGTGCAATCTCTACACTGATATCAACAAAGCAGGGTGAGTAACTCTGCCAATATCAATGCGACCTCGTGTTTGACCCTTGTGTGAGAAGGGATTCCCAGGACAAGATGTTGCAAATGGAATTTAACACTCCCTAACACAAGATGCTATTGTGTGTTATGAGATTTTGGAGAGTGTATCTCTCTTCCTACTCCAAAGCACTAGCCTAACTAAATGTTAGTGTAAAAGATCCCTAGAAAAGAGTTACTAGATAAATTTTATGATTACGCAGTGTTATTAAGAGCTGTTGTTTACTCAAAGGAAACAGAGGTGAAACTTATGTTGTATGACTATGACCCAACAATGCAAGGATGAGAATGAAATGTATCACTTTTCGTTCAATGAATCCTTTGTATGGGAGAAAGATAATTTTTTCCAGATCAACCTTGAACTACAATGCAAAATTTCCTTTAAAATGCAAATGCAACAAATCACACATCAAATGACAATTCCCTATTGTGTCTTTTTCAATAATTTCAACAATTTGATTTTCAATGTTTTTGAAGACAAAAAACATTTTTTTGAAAGAAAAAATTTTGTTCAATTTTCAAAAAGGACCCTCACTATGCCAATGAGAGTACAGAAAATCAAAAACCAAATAAACAAGCAACAATAAAAACCCAATCCACTCTTTCAATGGAAACAAAAATAAATAGCAAACCAATATAGTCTTTCCAATCACATAAAAAAAATGATCTTTCAAACAAAGCAAATGATAAAGACCAATAAAA
The DNA here is from genome assembly GCA_000966675.3 of Picea glauca. Taxonomy (NCBI): domain Eukaryota; kingdom Viridiplantae; phylum Streptophyta; class Pinopsida; order Pinales; family Pinaceae; genus Picea; species Picea glauca. Next base: position 411,307 of record JZKD02S1679852.1, on the reverse strand, counting down.
CTCAACTTTCTACCAATCACTTGTCCTTAACTAATCAAACACACTCAGATTCTGAAATCAGAGAGTATGGTTTTGCCAAGAAAAGTCAAGAAACGAAAGTCAAGACAAAAGTGACAAGAAGAGCCTTGAAATCCTAAGACTGTTCATGCACACAAATGAAGACAAGAAAGAAATCAATCAATGGTCCAAGAAACTCTTATGAGGCACCTAAACTAATCTGGGCAGTTAAAAATGCCAAAACTCAAATCCAAATTTTTGAAAACAGGAGTTCGCAGGCTGATAGTATTACACAGTGCGAGAATCATTGATTCTTGCAGGTGACCCTTGAGCAAGGTGCGAGAACCTCGCACTGAAACCTAAAGGCATAGTGTGAACCCTACCAATTCTCATAGGCTGAAGGGAAGTGCAGTGCGAGAATGTATGAACATAGTCAAAATTTTGGAAAATGAAGCAAAATTTAAAAAGGCATCTGGACCCAGAGGGTCTATCAAGATATCCTGAAGACTCAGAGATTGATAGGAAAGGAGAAAAGTAAAAACAGAGAAAATGGCCATAGAAAAATACCAAAAGCCACAAAGAAAATGGGATTGTTCCCCAATGGAGTCATCAATTTTGTTATCGGACTAATAGATAGGTGCGGACACTAACTGATCTCCCTAGATCCATCTGGATCTAGAACAAAATAGGATAGGACATGACTCTTTCCCTAGGTTTTAACCATTGAATTAACTAAGAGGCAAGAACAAATAGCATACCTTATTATCGCTTCCTATGGTCTTTTTTACTCCCGCTTCACCCCAGTTCTCTCGTGCAGCCAAGACTAGGACAACACAAACCAACCAAAGTGAACATAGCACAATATATTCAATAGTTAACCTATGTGTATGATCAAGGAATTACACAATAAAGTGGAAATAGCTTTATGGGAAAGGGACATGCCACTGTATCATATTAATGGAAAGTAAATATTATAACCCGAGCCTTGATGTCACAAACTTCCTTTCGATGGCCCTTGGCTTCGACACACACACTTTCTCAATCCTTGCATGAAGAAGATCAAATCCTCTTGATAGACTTGCTAGAGTCTCTAAGCTATTGTTCAATGATGAGTCCTTCACACAATTCTTTCACCAATTCTCCAATGAATCTTGCTTAACCCTTTCCATGAGAATTCTCTCAATATATAGGAGAGAATGAATTAGTTACTTGGATAAGAACGATCCCAAAATATCAGGGAATCCAGTACTAGGATAACCATTCAAATGCCAACCCATCCTTCTAGAAGATTCCCTTCTAGAAGCATCGAGAATTCATCTTTTTCCTTGCTTTAGGAAGAGTTCGCACCCTAGTAGTTCAAAAAAATGCGAGATGTTCGCATCCTGGCTTAAGACAGCCTACGAGAATGAGTCATTCTCACAGCCAAATGTATTAGCAGCCTGCGAACCTTCTTCAAAAATGAGTTTTCTGGGAAGAGATGAAAGCAACTTTTCTCAGGAGAAAGTTCTTATGAAGAGCCTGGGCACACCATCATCAATACATTATCATGACGACCAAAATCATGGGTAACACCTGGGGAGTGCTACCCTTCCCAGAAACTTAGAACATAGGCTTAAAACTCAGAGAAAATCACCCAGAATTGCCAGAATTTTGTGAAATTGTCAATGAAGAGGGGAGAAAGGAAATAGATCAATAAAAAACAATAAAAATGACGTAAAAGGTGGGAAAAAGGCATATACTATCCAAGGAAATACAATTCAATGTCATTCCCGAGTGGATTTCTCAATTTATGTTGTATGAAAATCCCCCTTCGGACAGGTGAATATCCTCTTGGATTCTAGACCCCTAATACCAAGGAAGAAAACATACAAATGGACACTAACATCCTTGGGAATTCAATTACCTAATCATAAAGAGAAAGAGAACGAATAAAATGTGATGCACCTTATTATGTAGTTCATCCTCGCTACCTCCAATCTAAGCTTGATCTCCAAACTCTTTAGCACCACTCGATACTTGCAATGCAATGGACATCAAAATACAAAGAACTCCTACTCTACTCTACAATATTAGACTAATCAAATTCATTTATCATATCGACAATCATATGCAACAATATGCAATCTTCAAGGGCATAGGCCAAGTAATATTGATGAGAAATTTAAAGAGATACTTACAATCTATATATGGAGTTGCAAAAACCTCTCCAAGTCCTCCTCGTCTAGCCTTTGCATGATGCTCCAAATATCATAGGTTTGATATCCAAAATATTCCTCCCAAGATCATAAGTTTGATACCTCTAATCTTCTTCCATATCCTATCTCCCTAGGAAGCCCTCATTATATAGTATTTGAAGGCTTAACCACCATGGAGAGGATCACTCATCAGATCCACTAAAATGGGATCTCCAAGATATTTAGGGAGCAAATATATCTTAAGTATTTCAGGGAGGAAATATCTTTCAAGGATTTTAAGGAGGAAATATTTCAACCATCCATGAGATCCTCAACCTCCCCTAAAAAATAGGAAACCAAATGTGAGGTGGATTCTCACACTAAATTAATTTCCTTTTCATGAATATTAATAATAATTCATGTGCACATAGTATTTTGACCTTCATATAATATATTTCTCCTCCACATTGACTAGGGATTGTGGAATATGTTATTTCATGGTGTCGAGGTGTATGTGACACTTAGAAAGGTGCATATGACACTTTTACAACACTTGCGACACTTAGGGAGAGGTACCTAGGTGTGGAAATTCGATGTGTAATGATTCCTTATAAGGAATTATTTTAAAGAGGCTCCTTAGGAGATAGTGGTTCGATATTTTAAGTACAAGCGAGGCAAAGCAAAGGTTTCAGAAGCAGAAAATTCAAGCCTTAGTGTCATAACTCTTAGTGAATAAGTAAGAGATGAGGATATGATTTCATATCTGAATCTATAAATAATATAACAAGGAATAATGAATAAATGATCAAAAAAGAGGAAGATAAGGGAATCAAAATAAAAATAGCGAGTATAGAAGGAAACAAAGGAATTAAAAGAAGAAGAACCAATGTAGAAGGAAAATGAGGAATCGAAGAAAAAGGATAAAAAGAGAGAAAAGAAAGATGAAACATTTGTACAGGGACCTAAGGGAAGTAAAGTTCTCAAAATGACAACAGATGTACCCCTAAGGACTACCATAAGTATGACTAAATATTTGAGGGAACAAATTGTTGATGTTTCAGATAACCAATGTTTGAAATTATCGAATCTGATAAAGAAGATGATTTCGTACAAGAGAAAACCTCCAAAAAACAATAGAAAGAAATCAAAAATTTTCATGTCATCATCATATACAACTCCTATAGCCACATAAACATAACCTTTATATAGCCACTCATTGATTCTGTAACTGCTTTGTAGGTCTATATTGGTGCATGCATGATTCAACAAAAATTAAAATTGGAAGAGATAGAAAATGGTATCCTCCAACTTCTCCACCTGACAAATTCAACAAAATGATTTCCACATTAGCAAAAGAAATAAGTCAAAGGGGAAGTCAAAACTACATATACCAGAACAGAGAGATATTTTTATGGGGTCAATGGTGAATAGATGAAGGAAAATTTTTAAAATTGGTCTCATGGGTTTTGTGCAGGACAAGGCCATTCAATCTCCACCCTAATGGTTTCCCAAAATTGTAAACAATTTGGGAGATATGCTTGGTTCTTTTTGGTGTCTAATATTGTCAATTAATTAATTACCCAACTATTTAATTGTCAACTCCATGCTCTCAAGATTTGAGGTGCAGGCATAGGAAATGCATAATTAAAGTGAAACTAGCTTAATCTAATGTTTGAAAAGGAAACACACAACTGAAATTGAATCTAATTAGGAAAGGAAGAAATTGCATGAAATAAATCTAATTAAGAAATCATTAAATTGCATGAAATGAATCTAATTAGGAAAGCATGAAATTGAATGAAATGAATCTAGTTAGGAAAGCTTGAAATTGCATAAAAGACAAATCACATATAACAAGAAACTAGTGATCTCACATGAAATCAACACTATTAACTCATAATAAAGAATCCTCTACTCAATATGGAGAAATCAAGATGTTTGTATTAAATCATAAACTCTATTATATAGCATTCCAATCCAACCTCTATAAAATGACTAACTCACTCAATCATTCACACACTTATCAACTCTACTCTTTCACTAACTCCTACTCATACTCCTACTAATTCCTACTAATTTAAAATGGAGAGAGAGCACCCCTATTTATACATGAGTTTCTTTGAAAAGAGGATAAGCAACTAATAAATGTAGATCCACTTTCCTCTCAAGTAGGTACAACCAATTTTCTAGTAATTACATAATATTTATCTCTACAAATCCTCAGAAATCCTCTCAGAAATCCTTAATATCTTTGATAAGAAATTCTATCCATATCTCCATGATCTTTCTCCTTTCAATATGCTTGAATAATTATCCTCAAATCTTCAAAGTGTGGAGAAAATATTCAAGAAGATTGAATCATCCTTTTTTTGGAGTATTCAAATATTCCTACACATTACAAAACTCATCAAACTTTGAGATATAAATGAAAATATGTCAATTTTCTAATATTTAATCACAAATTCTCTCAAAATAATTAAAATAAATGATTTGGAAAATAATAAGGCTAAACCCATATTTAATTATGAAAATGGTATTAATGAATGGTTTATGGAGTGGTAGAATATGGATAAATGTGAAGAATGGTGAAAGAAAAAGAGGATGACAATGTGACAATCTTGAGACTCAACATACCTCCCAACTGAACTTGTTGCCTTTCCTCATGCAACCTTGCATAAAAACTTTTCTTCTCAATTTTTGTTTTGCATGATTATATTTTTTTTAACAATAAAGAGGATGAAAATCCCCCCCCCCCAACTGATCTTGTGGCATGTTCTTATGCAATCTTGCAAGGTTATTCTTTAGGAATTTTGGCTTCTGAATGAAATCATTCCATGATGTGAAATACATAAGTAACAACTGATGTTTCTGATGGTTGGTTCTTGTGTGACAACCATGAATATGACAAATGTTTGTTCTTGTGTTAACAACATTCATTTTTTTTACTTGTTGGCTCATTGCAATAATACTTTAAGAACACATGTATTGGAAATTATAAGCCATCAATGTGCACAAGAAGGCCTTTTCTTCATGTTATGAATCATGCCAAGATAGTTCAATAGCTGGAAAAAGTGCAACAAAGTGTAGTTCAGACGAGACATGTTGGTCAACAATATATGAGGTGATGAATGTGTAAATGGAATCAAATGGTAATGAATATCCCACCCCCCCCCAAATGAAGATGTGTTATGTGTAAAAAAAGGCGAAAGGCAGTGGAACATGGTGAGGGAATTTTCCAATTCATTCACTCTAGCATGTAAGGAATTGCATGATTAAAGAGTAGAAAACAACATACCTCCACTTACCCAAAAAGTAGATGAACCATGCAAGAGGGATGTAGCTGCCACTAGATCAGGAAAAATGTGACTGTTGTTGTCACTGCAACTATGTTAGGTTCCTAACCCGCACATAGGTAGAACAATATATTTGGATGTAATAAAGGTCAATATTAGAAAGGCCTTACAATAAAATAGAATAAGTTGAATGTAAGAAGACGTAATAGAAGATTTCTCTTCTAGAAGGATCTTCCTCTAGATGTTTCTTTTGATAGAAATATTTAGTATAAATAGGAGTCGAGGGTATGAGAACCCTAGATTGGATATTATTGTAATAGAGCTCTGCTCAACTGGAGGTTGCCCCCTCGAAGAGGCCTGTGAACATTGCTTTCAGAATCAAAGTGTTATTTTTGTTGTTATTCTTATATCATTTCAGTGCTATTATGGTGATTATTTTGGCTATCTTGTTGTTATTTTGCCATTTCTAGCATTTTATTTTTGTTTTGCATACTTTTTATATATGGTATATTACAAGTGGTATCAGAGCACTTTCCTTGGTACAAATTGTGGGTAAATATTTTTTTCAGGGTAGAGAGGTATTCATGGCAAAATGTTACGTGCATAAAACTGTGGTTGAGGGATTCATACACACAGGAAATACAAGTGGTTCTTAAGCACACATATATTGGCCACCCTTGTAACCCCTGTTGGTACCCCTTTGAGTGGTAGCGAATCAAACAACGCATGTGTATGGATCAGCCTAGATTTCTTGAAGCCCTCTTTAGATAAACCGATCAGTCGCCTGACTACTATAGTTCCACCGAGAACATCACTCGGGAAGATACTCTTTAGTACCTCGGTAGTCGGGTAGTACGACTAAGTGTATGGTCTATCCTCCTTAGTTAGTTCCCTGAGATATTGGGTCGAGTACTACTATTGAACCCCACACGTATATCAGAGAGATATAGCACAGGGAAAACCCTTGTCTGTAGAACCCTTGAATACCTAACCCTTGGGTATAGAAACATAAAAAAATTAAAACAGACAAGATCTATTCTGAACAATTGTGTTCGGGTTGCCAAGTAACTACCCTCTTCTTCCTAGTTAATCCTTTGGGAATTTCATCACTATTTTATTCTTCAAACCGGAGTATAACACCACATGTGTAAATAAAATAAAATAAAATAAAATAAAACATTCCATTGGATTCACCTCTTTGCCCTTATCACATTCATACATATAATTTTTTGGAAAAAAAATTTACCCCACCTGCCCCTTTTCAGTTCCCTCGTCCTCATGGCCCATACCCATAGCCAAGACTTGGAAGCTCGCTTCAATACCTTGCAATCTAGTCTCACCAAGACCCAACAAGAAGTGAAACAAATCAGTGCCAATGTTGTCGCCATCAATACAACCATGCAGTCCTCAATGGAGGAAATCAGACAAGACCTGACCACCCATCTTCTTTATTTTTGTCACTCTGCACCAAGCTTCATATCCCTACAAATAACCCTTCCTCTCACTCACCCCCACATATTGAAGGTGAACATTCCTCTCATTCCCATAACTTTCAGCAACATCACTTTCAATGTGACCTACGCCTTCCGTGGGTGGATGTGACCAAATTTTATGGCTCAGACCCCACTAGTTAGGTAACCCAAATGGACCATTATTTCTATTCATATGAAATTACATATGACTTGGCCAAACTACAATATGGTGTTCTCCATTTATATTAAGAACATTGGCAATCATGGAAATGGTCAAAAACTTCTCGTCAATGATATATTGCTTGGACACACTTTGTGGTAGAGCTTTATGAAAACTTTGACATTGACACCAACCATTTGGGTCATTTGACAAAGTTGAAACAATCAGGAATAGTGGAAGACTTTATAGCTTCCTTTGAGCACATGGATTTTTGGGTAGAGGGCATGTCTGATGCCTTTTTCCAAGAGTGTTTTATTAGTGGCCTCAAGGATGAGATTCGGGCCCATGTCCTCATGGATCGTCCTCATAGTTGGGTGGAGGTTAGTAAAAGAGATAAAGAAGCACAACAGTTTGTATATTCTGAAAATTAGAAACCCACCTTTATCCCTCGCCCTAAACTAGTAAATCCCACTACTCCCTCCACTCCACTAAAGATCCAAAAATTGACCAGGGATGAAATGGCTGAATGCCAAATCAAAGGCCTTTGTTATAATTATGATGACAAATATTTCTCGGGCCACAAATGTAAGGAACAAAATCATTTTATGGCCATCTCCGAGGATATTTCAGAAGAGAATGTTGAAACTCCCCTTGTGTCTGAGTCACCTGAAACCACTTACATAACCCCTCCCTCAGACCCTCCCAAAGTAGAACTGGTCATTTCCCTCAATGCTCTCACTGGCTTCTCCACTCCCCAAAACCTCAAGCTAATTAGTTAAACCAAGCATCGGAAGGTCATCATTCTGGTTGATAATGGAAGCACCATAATTTTATTCATCGCCACATTGCCCAAGAAACTCATTGCTACATCCATGCCGTCAATAATTTCCAAATCATGATTGCTAATGGTGGCTCCATGAAATGTGGAGGGTGTTGTGAAAATGTGCATCTCCAAATTGGTGACTACCACTTGAAATCTCATATGTTTTCTATCGGCATGGGCAGTTGTGACATTGTGTTGGGTGAAGACTAGAAAAGGACTTTGGGTCCCATTCTCATGGATTTCAAGGAATTAACCATGCAATTTGACCAGGAGGGCCACCAATATAATTTCCAAGGAATCACCGTTGGTTCACCTGAGATCATTAGTTCCCATCGCATGGAAAATCTGCTCAAAAAAGGTCATTATGGTGTTATTTCCCAACTCCATGCCATACAAGCAACAGAGACACCCTCAGTGCCGCAAGACCTCCAAGCCATCCTTTCTAAACATCAAGTGGTCTTTTCCACTCCCTAGGGACTCCCTCCTTCTCGTGGTGTTCATGATCATTCCATTCGCCTTGTACCTGGAATCCTTCCTCCCAATATCTGTCTGTATCGTCACCCCTGTTCCCAAAAAAATGAAATTCAGAAAATGGTCCAGGAACTCCTTAATGCAGGTGTTATCCACCCTAGTAAGAGCCCCTACTCTTCTCATGTGGTCACGGTCCTGAAGAAAGAAGGTTCTTGGAGAATGTGTCCTAACTTTCGTGCCCTCAACAAACTTACAATTAAAGACAAATTTCCCATTCCTTTCATTGATGACCTCCTGGATGAATTGAGTGGTGCCCAATTCTTTACTAAATTTGATCTTCGTTCGGGCTACCACTAGATATGTATGAAAGAGGCAGACATTCCCAAGACTTCCTTTAGAACTCATGAGGGACACTATGAGTTTTTTGTCATGCCCTTTGTCTTTTATAATTCCCCCTTCACCTTTCAAAGCCTCATGAATCATGTCCTCCATCCTTTTCTACGTCATTTTGTCTTAGTTTTCTTTGAGGATATCCTCATCTATAGAAAAACCTAGATAGACCATCTTGCTCATGTGGATTGAGTTCTCCATCTACTCTCTCAGCACCAACTTTTACTGAAACAGTCTAAATGTTCTTTTGGCGCCTCAGAAGTAGAGTACTTGGGTCATCTGGTTGGCAAGGACGGCATTAGGGTGGATCCTAAAAAGATTGAGTATATCCAATACTGGCCTCACCCAAAGACTCTCAAAATCTTGAGTGGATTTATGGGCTTAACATGTTATTACCGCAAGTTTGTTAAGAATTGTGGAAAGATTGCAACGCCTCTCATTGCTCTCCTAAAAAAGAACTCTTTCACCTGGACCCCAATCGCTTCTCAAGATTTTCAAACCTTGAAGATGGCCATGTGCACCACTCCAATCCTGGCCCTTCCTTATTTCACAATGTGATGCTTCAGGGAAAGGAATTGTTGTTGTCCTTATGCAAGAGGGTCAGCCTTTGGCCTTTACTAGCAAGCAACTATCTGAAAGAAATCTGGGCAAATCAATCTATGAAAAGGAAATTTTGTCTATTATACATGTCGTTGATCTCTGGCGCCCTTATCTATTGGGGAAATTCTTCCAAATTAAGACAGATCATCAAAGCCTCAAGTATTTTCTGAGACAACGAATTTCCTCCCCAGAGCAACAAAAATGGGTGACTAAGCTCTTTGGATATGATTATAAGATCATTTACAAGAAAGGCAAAGACAATGTGGTTGCAAATTCACTTTCCTAAAAATATGAAGATGAAGGATCCCTTTTTTCTCTTTCATTCATTGTACCAGATTGGCTCCAAGCCGTTCACCAGGAATGGCTACAAGATCCCAAAAGTTCACATCTGATCCAACAATTTCAGTCCAATGCTCCATCTTCCCCAAGGTACTCTTGGCTCCATGATGAGCTTTGATACAAAGGCCATTTGTATTTAAGTAAACAATCCAAGATTAAATCCACCATACTTTTTGAGCTTCATGCTACACCCATTGCAGGGCACTCAGGGTTCACCAAAACCTATGATAGCGTCAACCGTTCTTTTTTATGGGATGGTATGAAACATGACATCCTTAATTTTGTCGTTGAATGTGATGTGTGTCAACACAACAAGGGAGAAATAGTCAAATATCCGGGCACACTACAACTGCTTCTGATTCCACCTGCTATTTGGAGGGATATCTCTATGGATTTTATTACAGGACTACCCAAATCGGAAAATAAATCAATCATCATGGTGGTTCCTAATTGTCTTTCCAAGTATGCTCATTTCTTCTCTCTTCAACACCCATTTATAGCATCCACGGTGGCTCAAGTTTTCATGGATTAGGTCTTCAAGCTTCATGGCATGCTGCACTGTATTGTTTCTAATCGCGACCCAACTTTCACAAGCAATTTTTGGTAAGAACTGTTCAAGATACAAGGCACCCAATTGCATCTCATCACAACTTATCATCCCTAGACTGATGGTCAAACGAAAGTTGTCAAAAAGTGTTTGGAAACATATTTGAGGTGTTTTTCCTCAGAAAAGAAACATCAGTGGGCTCAATGGTTACCCCTAGTTGAATGGTGGTACAACACTTCATACCATACAACTACATGCATGAATCCTTTTGAAGGGGTATATGGATAGAAGCCACCTTCAGTTCTCTCATACCTACCGGGTGTCTTGAAGGTCTAGGCAGTTGACCAAACACTTATAGTTCGAGAGGTTATTCTTTGTACCCTTAAAGAGGATTTGGTCATGGAACAGAATCGCATGAAGCAACAAGCAAATCAAGGTCGCTTTAAACGTCAATTGGCATAAGGGGATTAGGTGTTTCTTCGACTGCAACCTTAGAAGAAAAATTTCATCAAGGTTGAGCATTGTCAGAAGCTAGCACCCAAATTTTATGGTCCTTATACAATTCTCAAGTGTGTGGGACATGTGTCCTATCAGTTATCGTTTCCCAGTCATTCGAAGCTACATCCATTTTTTCATGTTTCATGCTTAAAGAAGGTGATTGGAACTAAGTTCCAAATTCAAACCAACCTTCCTAAGTTAGTCGAAGAAGGATCCATTTGGCTATAGCCACAAATAGTTTTGGACCAGCATGAGTGTCGCCTGTGTCAGAGAACCATCAAGGAAGTGTTAGTCCAATGGAAAGATACAACTTCAACAGATGCCACTTGGGAACCATCTACCATTCTGCAATGATTTCCACATCTCAAGCCTTAAGCACAAGGTTGTTTTTAAGGGGGAGGACATGTTAGGGTCCTAACCCGCACATATGTAGAACAATATATTCAGATGTAATAAAGGTCAATATTAATAAGTCCTTACAATAAAATAGAATAAGTCGAATGTAAGAATACCCAATAGAATCTTCCACTTCTATAAGGATCTTACTCTATATGCTTCTTTTGATAGAAATATTTAGTATAAATAGGATTCAAGGGTATGAGAACCCTAGCTTGGATATTATTGTAATAGATATCTGCTCAACTAGAGGTTGCCCCCTCGAAGAGGCCCGTGAACATTGCTTTCAGAATCAAAGTGTTATTTTTTTTGTTATTCTTATATCATTTAAGTGCTATTGTGGTGATTGTTCTGGTTATCTTGTTGTTATTCTGCCATTTCTAGCATTTTATTTATGTTCTGCATAATTTTTGTATCTGGTGTATTACAGATTGGATCATGGGATGTGAAGTGAAGGAATTTAAACTGTTGATTGGTTGTATGAATCAAAAGATGAAGTCTGAAAGTGGAACTGTGGTACTCTCATATGGCTGGAAAAATACTGTTGCAACTACTAATGGAGTCATGGAAAAGTGTATAGTCTCCACCCGCTGCTAAACCTGATGGTACGATTCTAGTCATGCGAATGAATGTGTCATTGTCAAGCATGAAAAGAATTCATTGGATTATCGACCATTGATGAATGGCGTTAACCAATTCAAGGAAAACACATAATTTATGTCAATGAGTGCCAAGGTACCTAGGTACATATTGTGAAGTGTGAATAAATGAGTTGATATCGAGCCACTTGATTTTCAGCAAGAGATATTTCCAGTAAGGCGTGCAAGCCTCAAGATACTCAAACAGACTCTAGTCTCTATCCCATATAAGGTGTTGAGGTCGATGGAGCAAGACTTGTTGAAAGGTGGGCCTTAAGGAATCCCACATCAGTCAACGTGAGTTCATACAAAATGATTGGTAGGAATATAGATGAAAATATTTTGGTAGAAACATTGTTTATGAAAAAGAGAGTAGGATAATGCAGTCATGGAAAGGAATTGAATGGTTTTATTCATAAGGCAAAATGAATGGAAAAATAAGAAAGAGATGTATGTGACTCAGAAAGATAGGATTGTGTGAAGTCATGATGGATAAGGCAATGAAAGGTGAAATTCAATACATGGATGACAAATGATCTTTGAAGGAGAAAGGAAAATGATCATGTCACAGCGTAATTGATTTTCTGAAAGATGGCGGTGTAGTGGCAAACGTCATGACATGTGTGGTGAAACATTTTGATCCTTCAATATTTTAATAAAGCATGCTTTTTTGAAAATTTTTGCGATTCTCAAAAATCACTTTGGTCATGAAACTGGATCGTCTTCGAACCTGTAAAGGCTTAGTACTAATCCTACATGAAAAGTGTGAGAGCTTAAAAAAATATGAAATGCAGGAATAAGTAAGAATGTGAGCAAATCAAATTCAAAAACAAAGTATGTTTTACCTGTTGCCCCCTTTGTGCTCAAGTTTCATCGTCAATTGTTGTTTGAAGTGACTCAAGAAACCAAGTTAGCTCAAATGTAAAAACATTATTTTAATATTGTTTTCAGGATTTAGGAAATATCCATTTGCAATTTGTTTTTATTTTTACAATGTTTTGATTTTTTGTGTAATTTTTTTTCCTTTTATGGTTTTCTTA
>JZKD02S1679852.1:346114-364309 GCA_000966675.3 Picea glauca | reverse complement strand
CGCTACCACTCGAAGGGGTACCAACAGGGGTTACAAGGGTGGCCAACAGATGTGCGCTTAAGAACCACTTGTATTTCCTGCATGTATGAATCCCTCAACCGCAGGTTTATGCACGAAATGACAGATCTATGTGGCTTAAAGACGTCGAAATACGTCTCTACCGTGAAAAAAAAATACCCACAATTTCTGCCAAGGAAAGTGCTCTGATACCACTTGCAAGATACCAGATATATAAAATATGAAGAACAGAAATAAAATGCTAGAAATGGTAGAATAACAGTAAAATATCCAGCATAATCTTCACAATACACAGAAATGATATATGAAATAGCAATAGAAAAGCACTTTGATTCAAAAAGCAATGTTCACAGGCCTCTTCGAGGGGGCAACCTCCAGTCGAGCAACGCTCTATTACAATAATCTCCAAGCTAGGGTTTTCATACCCTTGACCCTTATTTATACTAAATATGTCTATTAAGAGAAGCATCTAGAGGAAGATCATTCTAGAAGTGGAAGCTTCTATTGGGTCTTCTTACATTTGCCTTATTCTATTTTATTGAAAGGTCTTATTAATATTGACCTTTATTACATCCGAATACATTGATCTACCTATGTGCGGGTTAGGACCTTAACATACAACCTACAGAAAAACCCGTTGTAACTTCCTCTTCTTTCTCTCACAGTCCCCTCTCTCAGAATACAATATTCACCATCATCCATAGCCGCAATACATTTCCCTCATAAAAGAGGGTTTCTTTCTAGGGAAGAAAACCCTAACATAATCTCTACCGTTAGATCTGCGACCTTATAATGAATGGTCCAGATTTACAATGAAATTACAATATAATTTTACAAGGCAATTTTTTGCTTCGGGGGCTTCGTCCCCGAACCCCCCCTGGGGGCCCACTTGCCCCCAGACCCCCCAGTTGGGGGGATATCCCCCTCGGACCTCGCAGAGGGGGTACCCCCCCTCTGCACTCCCCCACGTGGAAGAGTGTATATACTTCTAGGGTGTAAATACTTCATGGGGTATAAACATGACTAAAATCAAGGACCTCTGAATCAGGAAGATAATCAAGCTCCACAACCAACAGTTTTGTAGTGAATGTAGTTTTGCAGCGAATGTAGTTTCGCAGCGAATGTAGGAAATTTCATAGCAAAAGTTACAGTTTCACAGAGAACGAGAACTTTGATGATTTAAAAGAGGAAAAACCATATGACCATAAGACCTGATTTATAAGGACTGTACTAAATCTCATGACCTCACTCCCACAATTTTCTTACCATTATGGATAACTTTAAAATTATTGGACATGACAATTAGTCGCTGTGAAAATCTAGGAGGTTTTGCAATGAATTTGAATTGATTGGTCATACATATTGAAGAGGTACAAACTAGATTGGGAAAGATATGAAACTTTTAGTACATGTGAAAACATGCTCCCATGACCTTATTGATACATATTGTAATGACTTAAGACTCACACTTTCAAATGATGACAAAGGACTTGGTAACAAACTGACTTGACCTTGGATAAGAATAACCACTTCAATTATGACTTGGAATGATACTCTAATTCCTTATACATGACTTAATCAAAACCAAACTTTACTCATAATTGAATGAACCCAAACATTTTTCATGGGACACTAACCCTAAGACCTTGACAGATGGTCATGACCACAAAACTCAATCAACAACAAAAAATATTGTTTTCACTTTGTAAATTTATACTCCCTAACATAGGCTCGAATGGGGATGTTATCATCCTTGTGATGTAGAAAAGAACCAACAGAACAATGTCTTAATAATTGAGATTATTCCAAGACTTAAAACTATACAAAAACTTACACAAAATTGAATTGTTCAGACTTATTTACATACAAGATGAACTGAAATCAATCAGACAATCACCCTTTTGAATCTTAGGGCCTTCACCTCGGGCTTCAAATTATCTAGAGTGTCATCCACACCTGCAAATTTTGAAGATAAAATGAATATTTACAATGAAATTAATGGATCAAGTTGCTTCCAAGTTAGATAATTTTTTAAGAACCTCCCATTGACTGGACCTCCAACAAGAAGTTCTCCATGCAACTCCTCTAAAATGTAGGCATTGTTTCCATGATAAGCAACAATATTATAGGGTCCCTTCCATATACGATTGAAATTCCCATGCTTTCCCTTTTCTTCATTTCGATCACCCCACTTCAACACTACATCATTGATCTGAAAATCAACAACTTTGGTTCTTTTATCAAAAACTTTCTTCATCTTTTCATGAAACACCTAGGTATTATTATAGACATCTTCTCTCATCTATTGAAAATGAATAATATGGTTGATCCTCCTTTGAATGACACTAAGACATTCTTCTTTCCCCTGCAAAACATTCATGACTAGAAGTCCCAAAGAAGTAGGAAAAACCATCTATGTCCCATATACTAATTGGAATGGTGAATTTCCAATTGAATTTTTAGGATGATTTTGTCTTTCCACAATGAAAATATCAACTTTTTATGCCAAGACTTTGTGTTCTGATGCAGTAATTTCTTAACGATACTTATTAAAATTGTATTTGATGACTCATCCAATCAATTACCCTAAGGGAAATAGTCTATTTAATGACTAATAATTATGTTATAGTCTTCATATAATTTGATCATTTTCTTTGACTTGAAAATTGTTGCGTTGTTGGTCATGATCCTCCTAGGACAACCAAGCCTAGAAAAAATGTTTTTTTCTAAGAATTGAATTATCACATCATCATTTTCTTGTATAATTGGCATAACCTCGATCCACTTGGTAAAATAGTATGTAGCAGTCAATATGCACTTATGTTGACTTGAACATGTGGGATTGATTTCACCAATGAAATCAAGACCCCACTACTGGAAGGGTTTTTCCACTGAAATGGGCTTCAAAGGAAATGGAAACAAATTTCTCTTTCCTTAAAAAATTTGACAATCATAACAATTTGTCACTCCCTTATACACATCTGCAAATATTTTTGGCCAATAGAATCCTTCTTTGAGAATTGTTTTCACAGTAGTCTTCTAGTAGTGATGTCCTCCACAATCACCCTGGTGAAATTCTTTCATAGTTTGTTAAGATTCATATTCCAATAGATAGTTTAATAACACCCCTCTTGGATCTTTCCAATACAAAAAACCATCTATGATACTGAATTTTTCTACTTTCAATTTCAAAAATCTGGCCTTGGTCTTGTTCAACTATGGTGGGGCTTGTAAATTCTGCAAAATATAATTTATATCACTATAACATGGGGATGAAAGGAAATTTTGAGATACCTGAGGTGTTGGTTCTACATCCATTAAAAAGTCTGAATGAAATTGATTCCTAAGAGATCAAAATTTCAATTAGCCATCAATTTTTCCATTCCCTGACATTTGACCAACTTTGTTAGCTTTATTTCTAGATCATACTCGAGCAGAACTGCAATCCATTTCTCTCTTCTACCTTTAGGGTCTTGATGAGTTAGAATGTCTTTGACCGCACTATTAGGAATAGAATCAATAACATGAGAATGAAATATATAAACCTCGAACTCCTTCAATGCCTTCACTAGTGCATAGGCCCGTTTCTCCATGATGTTATAGTTCAATGTTGAATCCCTCAGTGATTTTTTGTAAAATGATATAGGATGTTCCAAATTATTCTCATTTTTCTGTAGCAACACTCCTGCAATAGTATGTTATGAGGAAAAAGAGAATATAATAAAATATTTTGAATAGTATGTGCTAACTAACACTGGTGGTTCAATCAATGCTCTCTTTATATAATCAAATGACCATTTTGCTTCAGTTATCCATTTAACCTAATTTTCTTTTCTCAACATATGGGTAATAAACTTAACAGTTTCAACAACGTTTGGTATAAACCTTCTTAGGAAATTCACCCTACCAAGAAAATATTGCACTTCCTTTTTATTTATGGGATTTTCTATTTTCTGTATTGTTTCTACTCTGATTGGATCTATCTTGATTCCCTATTTTGATATCACATGGCCAAACAATTTTCCTTCTTGCATTACAAAGTTTGACTTCTTTGGATTCAATGGAATACCAAACTTCCTGCACTTTTGAAAAATCTATTTCAAATGCTTCAAATGTTTGTCATCAAAGTTAGAGAAAACTGTAATATCATCCAAATATATCACAATGAACTTGTCCCTTTCTTCTGCAAAGGCTATATCCATAGCTCGTTGAATTGTTTCTCTTGTGTTCATCAACCTGAATGGCATCTTTGCATACATGAACGTTCCCCAAGATTTGGTAAAAGGTGTCTTTTCTTGATCATATGGATGCACCATAATCTAATTATACCCTAAATATCCATCCAACATTGAAATTTCTATGATCCCACAAGTGTCTGTAAGATACAATCCATATTTGGGAGAGGATAGTTGTCTTTCAAAGATACTCTGCTGAAATTCCTGAAATCTACACAAAACCTGATTTCTCCATTATTATTTCTGACATGAACTAGGTTTTCCAACCATTTAGAAAGCCTCAATGAAACAATAATATTTTCATCAAATAATTTCTCCACTCCTTTCACAATTAAAGGCAGGAGCAATGGATTTATCCTTCTTAGTTTTTGTTTGAAGGGTTTCCGATCTTCTTTGATTGGGACTGTATGGTGGATGATGCTTGTATAATATACCTCTAGGTCCTCATAGCTCCATGCAAACACATCAAATAATTCCATCATCAATTTAAGATACCTTTCTTTGTTTTCAGGAGTTAAAGTCTTAGACAATTTTATGAGACTAGGTTCTTTTCCACTTCCAATGTTGCAATCTTCTGCCTCACCTTCATTTGGAGTCACCTTTGGGTTTTTTCCTACATCATTATTATCAAAAATATTCTCAAGAGGAACCAAACCCTTTGGGATGAAATTATTCTTCAACTGAATTATCTCCTTTCCAGCTATAACATTTTCATAATCCTGTAAATTTGAAGTCAAACTTGCATTTTCTTCCTCAACAAATATATTTTATTCATCAACATGTGTACTGGAAAATTCATCTGAATTTTGAAGGAACCTAATGACTTTCTTATCATACTCAAAAACCTGCTAGTATTTGATATTGACTGGGACTGATGGCTTGTGTTTGACTTCAATCTCATACTTGTTATTTGGATGAATAGGAATTTTGAAAAAACTCGTTGAGGTGGATAAAGAATTAGTAATCATGTTATTCCCTTTTGGTATCAGTGATACATCTTACTCTGTGAATCCTTCCAACAACTCTAGTACTACATTCTTGTATGCTCTCATCCTAGGGTTCTTGGTATAGTAAATACCTTTAAATTGAGTAATTACTATTACATAATCACCATGCACAACTATTCTCTTAGCCTTCAAGTCTTTCAAAGAGTTTAGCCCCAAAATTAAAGCATCATATTCAGCTACATTGTTTGTATCATCAAAAGACAACATAAAAGAAGAAATTTTTGAAGCACCTTTTGGAGGAAAAATCTGCACAACTATGCCAGCTCTGATCCAGGTGGATATTGGTGGTCACCCACCTATTCCAACTAGCTCCTGTTGACAGTTTTTAGTTCAACATATTCTTATGTAATTCTTTGTAATTGTGGGTTCTACACTTCTGGGGCTATATGAAGCTCTAAATAGCTTCCAGGTGGATATTGGTGACTTCCCACCTAATCCAACTAGTTTATTTTGGAATTTTTCATGTCAGTACATCTTTATGTACTTCCAGGGTCATTTTTGGGCCCTAAACAGTGTTTTTTTTCCCTTTCCACAGTCAAACTGTAGAAAAAATCAAATTTTGATGGCATAATGTGTATTTATCGAAAATAAATTTCCAACGGGCTATCACACGCCTAAAACAGAGTTCGTACCAAAACTTTATGACTGTGGGAATTTGAGGTGCCAATTTACCCATCGAGGCCCACGTAACTTTTGGTGTTTCATCTCCTAGGGTTAGGTTTTTGGATGTCTAGGGTTTTGGAATTCATGAGAAATGTTAAAAAGGAATCTGGAGCCTCATTGTAATCATTATGCTCAAACAGATGTGCATAGCAACCAAATCTCTTCTCAAATATAGCTACCACGATTCGAGAAAGTTGTTTTCAGTTCTGAAGTTTTATAGTTTCAACCTATTTTATTTATTCAGTAGAAGTTATTGTTCATTGGATATTTGTTTTTGTTCTCCATATATCTATTTTATTATATTAAGTATGTTATTCATTTCATCCCTCTCATAAATTTGGATCAGTGGTATCAGAGTGGTATGCTCTTCATTTATTTTTCTTTGTGCATGTCCCCGACAAGATCTGGGTACCAGAATTTGGGACTCAAACTAGTCGAGCCTTTGCAATATCGATCATGTTGATCCTGACAAAAAACCATGGGCAACTAAAATAAATATAATGAAGTAGGAGATCCTTTTAAAATGTTTATCGAGGAAGCCCTTACGTGAAAAAAGAACGAAATTATGGACAACCTTGCACAGATCCTTCAACGACTTCCCACAGCAGACACATCCTCATCAAGAAGCCATGCAACCCCCTTCAAGGTATAAGTAAATTTTGATATTCCATTATTTGAAGGACTGATAGATGCATATGTTGTATATAAATGGTTGAATTTACTCGAAAGGAAGTTTTTGGTCCACAATTTTTTCGAAAGGAAAAAGATTACTTCTTCACTCCTCAAGGTCGTCCCCCATGTTAAGGACTGGTGGGATACCTACTCTGAGCAAAGGGCCATAGAGGAATATGCAATATTTGCAGTATCCCCCACATGGGATTCCTTTAGGGATTCCTTAAATAACAATACTACCCTATTGGACGCTATGAGGACCGGTACACAAGATCGACCACGTTGCATCAGGAAAGGGACCATACAGTACCATATTTCACCAATAATTTCCATACCATGAGCACCAAATTCAGTATCAAAGACTCTAAATTACATCTAGTTCTCAAATATCACATTTGTCTACATATACATTCAAATAAAAATGGAGTTTTTGGACATCGCGTCATTAGCTGTGACTTATAGATATGTTGTCAATATCGAGAAAATGTTTAAGAAAAAAAGGAGAGAGTTTGGATCTACAAACTCCTCACAGTCGAAGCAGGGAAAAGGTGGCTCCAACCCATAAAACAAGGCATAGAGAAAATATGGAAACTCTCAGGACAACCATTCTAAGCTGCAACACAAGAAAGGTAACGAGAAGTCAAATAAGGACACGAGAAAGTACTGTGAATACCATAAAATACCTTGGCAGAACATCGAAGAACATCGTTCAACCAGTCACTGGTGGTCGATATCAAATCTTTTGAGTCGGTGGAAGATTATGACTCTGAATCAAATCCAGAAGGAGGGAAGAAGATTATCTATGTCTAATCAAGCGCCATTGTTGCTACCACCAAAGTCCAACAAAGAGAACTAAAATAACCATAGGAAGGGGAAATCCTCTTTCACTCATAGATGTGGGTAAAGGGGGATACACTTCATTTCATTGTCGATAGTGGCAGTTAGAAGAACCTAATCTCAACATAGGTCATCAAGCAGTTGGACCTGCCAATGAAAGCGCACTCACATCCGTACACCATCGACTGGCTTCACCAAGGAATCTTTGCATCACCCAATACTTTCATCTTCCCTATGACATTAGGTCCTCCAAAGACGAGGTATTGTGTGATATTTCTCCCATTGAAGTTTGTGATGGTCTTTTAGGAAAACCATATTTTTGGAAGCAACATGTTGTGTATGAGTCTAGACCCCATAGTGTTATTATTACTTTGGGTACAAAATTACCAGAGGTAGTGCCACCTACTTCTATTTCTTTAATCTCTGCTAAGAAATGAAGTAAAGTCATTTCACAGAACAAGAATTTCATCTTGTGTGTGATCTGTGCTCAAAGTAAGAAGAAGGTCACTACCAGTATCTTGGCCTCTACACAGAGCCTATATTTGTAGAAGAATAAAGTGTATGGGATCGTGGAAGAGTACAGAGACATATTCTCCTCACCCACCAACGTATTGACGCACTGCCAAGTAAAGCATCCAATTGATCTAACCCTCAGTGCACCTGTTCCTAATGGACCAGTCTATCATCACATGTTGATCAAAAATGACAAAATCAAGCGTCAGATCCAAGATCTACTTCAAAAGGGGCACATCAGACCCAATGCCTCCCCTTGCGGAAGACTGATTGTGCTGGTGCAGAAGAAATATAGGGCCTGGTGGCTTTGCATTGATTGCAGAGAACTAAATGAAATCACAGTCAGGAACCGATACCCAATTCCCCGAATTGATGACCTTCTTAACCGACTCAATGGGGGGAATTTCTTCAACAATATTGACATAAAGTATGGATACCACCAGGTTCCCATCGAACCGACTTATGTATTGAAGAAAAAATTCAAATCTAAAGAATGTCTCATCAAATGGATGGTCAAGCCCTTTGACTTAACAAATTCACCAACCAATTTCATGAGGTTGATGGATGATGTATTCAGACCCTTCACAAACTCTTTTTTGGTGGCATATCTAGATGAAATCCTCATCTTGAGCAGAAATTGGGAGGAGCACATGCAACATATTCAATAGGTTTTGAGCACTCTGCAACAGCACAAGCTATATTCCAACTTGGAAAAATGCTCATTTAGCATGAACAGGGTCCAATACTTGGGATACATTGTTGATGAGCATGGGGTACATGTGGATCTAGCTAATATCCAAGTCATATGTGACTGTCTAGCCCCAACCATACTAACCAAACTTCGTAGCTTCTTGGGACATTCCAACTTATACCAACGGTTCATGTTGGAATTCTCCCATATTGCATGGTCCCTCATCCAAGTGACCACGGTCGGTGGTAGAGAAAAATTCACATGGGGGAAGGCACAACAACAAGCATTTGATGATCTAAAGCATCACTTTTTCTCATCTCCATTACTCTCCTTACCCGATCTGCAACAACTGTTCAATATTGAGACTAATTCATTCGTCTATGCTATAGGAACATTTCTCTCTCAACATAGTCATCCAATAGCATACCATAGTGAGACATTGTTGGCACAGGGGAAGACCAAGGGTTAAACGCTTCAACAATGTACCAACAAAATCCTAACTACTGGCCCTTTCGGCAACACCTACGAAGTAGATGAAGTCTCACCCGAGGTAGAGGCAGGGGCGGTTGCAGGACTCAAATGTCTACAACCTAGATGGGACATAGATATGTGATTACACCACTCTAAAAAAACACTTATCAGTTAACATTCATCAATATTTAACCTTTATTCACATCACATATCCAAACCCTAATTACAGAGCAGCGCAGTATTCAAAAAAACCTAACACATTCAAGCACTTAGCATGGAGAGATAGATCAAATCTAACATTCATTCCCCTTACCAAGCACTAAGCTATTATACCAGATGCCTCATACATAAATATATCGATACTAAGCATAAATCAAATCACTAACTTACAACCATAATGCAGAAAGAAACCATAACATAGGATATACGTGATTCACCTCAGTGTGGGGATACATCCACCAACTCTTCTCTTATTTATTATCTTATGTCAATCTTCTACAAGCATAAATCCTAAAAACCCTACTCTGCATAGGACATGAGATCTATGCACCTCTCCAGATCCTCCTTCCTCGAGTTGGGTCACATTACAAATCCTTCTTACAATCACTTGCACTTATCTCTCCAAGTCTTAACATACACTATGCACAAAACCTTTGCAATCACATAGATATAACTATAGCACTTAGCATCTTCTTCTTTCTTACATCGCCTAGCTATCTATTTATACATTACAAAATGGGCCTAAACATGGGTAAACCCATGGGACGAAATCCCATGCCCATTACATAAACCCTAATCCCAAAAACTACCCTGAAAAGGGGTCAAGATCCCGCGATCTCTACTTCGACTTGCGCTCCACCTTCGACTAGCCTGTTGAAGTCCCAAAATACGTCAATCATGACCAAGGGTCTCCAAAAATTGGTCAAGGACCAACAGGCCCCCAACACTCACCTATGACTCATCCTGAGTCACTCTGGTCTGGGTAACTTTTCCTCAAAAGCCTCGATCTTGGCTTGAGCTACCTCAACTTGTTGTTGCACCAAGGCCTCCTTCTCGGTGAACTCCTGAATAACTACCTCGTTCATAGGTCCTTCTAAGAATTGTTCTACTAAAGTGACTACTTGTTCTAGCTCTACTCCTTGGCCTTCAATCTCCTCAAAAAGTAGGCAAGCTGCATCCTATACTAGATGGATCTTGTGAGTCACTTCCACGATTTTGATTTGTATGGCATGGATCTGTTGCTGAGCCGTGCATTGTTCTTGGGATATTTTCATCCTCTCAACCGTTGATAGGATTTTCAACTGTGCTTGTACTATTATTTCTTGTTGCTTTGCTTCCTAGAGCTATGACTCTAGTTTCTTCAGTTCAGAGTCCTCAGTAAGGCACTCATAAGTCTGTGCACTGCGACTGCTTGGTTGTTTACATTCCCCGGCTAATGCTTTGATCCTTTCAACTTCGCTCCAGGCAGTTGTTTCTCTCTGGTCTCATACTTCCTATGGAGTGCTTGGCACTGTTTGTAGCTCTAGCTGTGCAACCCTCTGTTGAAGCTGTTGAACGGCTTCAACAAGCTTCACGACTTGATTTACTAGTGAGTCTTCTTCCATCTTCTCCAAGCCTATCACAGAGAGAAGTTCTATGTTGACTGCTTCTTTAACTCTAACCTACTATGCGAGCAATTGTTCTTTCTCCTACTAGATTTGCACTTTATTTTCTTTGAACTTGGTTTTAAGGTCATCCTTCTCCTACTGTGCAACTCAGCATTGCTCTATGATTTCCTCTTGTGCTTTCTTCAGGGCCACTATGGCATGTTCTTTTTATTCTTGCATGCTACGAAGGTGAGCTTCGGTCGCATCAGCTATTATGTGGATTTGGGAAGGCTCATCTCCCAACCCTGGTTTTTCTAGTGGCGGGGGCGCAATGGACACTGCGCAGCTGGAGTGAAGAGCTTGGTGTACTCCTCTCAACTCTATCTCAATTATATCATACATGGATTCTTGTTTGGCTTCAGTTCTCTACAAAATATCTTCCAAGGCATATGATATAGATGTGATAATGAAGTTGAAGTCATCAATTGTGAGTATAGTCTACAAATTCGGCTTACTCGCTTTGGACTTCTTCCGTGATGTAGGTTTTGTTGGGGAAATCTTTCTTTTCTTGGATGTCTCTGCTTGTTCAAGGGGGTTCCTAGGAGGTGTAACTTCACCTTGCTTCTTCTTGTCGTATTCCCCTTCTTTCTCTTATTCGTCCACTTTGTTGTCTCCTCCTTTGTTAGGTGAATTTGATGCAGTCTCTTCTGATGTGTTGTGTATTTCCTGTACATCTTCCTTCTTTTTCTTCTTGCTACTACTGGGTGCATCATACTCTTCGTGAGTAACCACCGGACTTCCAATGAGGTTGGGATCAAACAGTGTTGCCTGGTCAACTGGTATAAGGAACTCTGTGGGCCATTCTTAGTGATTTCATCCAGGTCCTCCTATATGATATTCTATTAGGACTGAATCTCTTCGTTACTTTCATCGACATGTGCAATAATATAAATAAAATGCCTATCTGCGTGGAACTTCATAAGGGTCCTGAACCTGTCCAAGGTATTCAGTTTCATACGAGGGAAGGACTCAATAGCCCTCTTCAACTGTAGGTAGCAGGTATGGACTACTGTGTTTGACTTCCATTGTTTCCCCATATCGCTTGAATACCAGAGTGTGGTGAACTTGGCAGCTAGTGGCTCAAATGGGTCAATGTCAGGGAAGGTCACACCTTTCAACATATCCCAAGAAGTAAACACGATGAGGATCGACAACCAACTAAAATGGAACTTGTAGCCCTCATATTGAGATTTACGACAATCCAGTTCTAACTGATTGACTAGGTAACTGACCCAGTTCATTTGTAGTTCTTCCACGCATTTTCCTGCGAGGTCAATGACAAACCCTATGACCTGTGTGGGTCTGTTCTTTCTTACTGAATTACCAACAATGAACTGGTAAGCAAGGTGCACTGCACCATTCTAAATGGAGGCTACCTTCTAGCCTCACATCCCTTTCTCTACATCACCATAGGTGTCTATGATCTTCTCTGCCAGGGCATGGTCTGCAGCCTTCCCTGGATAAAATTCTTGTGGGTCTTGTCCCTTCATGCTCAATCCGATGATCCTATGGATCATTGTCGGATCGACCGTGATGTGTCTGTTTAACCATAGATACCCGCCATGGAATCATGACAGCAGGATCTTAATGCACGTGTTAACCTCCTGGTGCCTTCCAAAATGTGGTATCTTCATCTTGTTCAAGATAGTGGACCTCGCAATGTCCATATTCCATGGTTGGGGGATGATCTTGGATTTCTTTCCCTTCGTCTTGGTCAAATATTTGTGAGGTGCAAGCATGCCATAGCTCTTGCGGTCTCTTAGGTTATAGTAACTTATCTCCAAGGTTGAAATCCTCTCCAACTGCATTCTAACTGCCTGTATTCCCTTAGGAAGGTACGTAGTGATGATTGTTTAGTTGAAGTCCCTCAAGACACTGTCACAACTCACCACACCGGCTAGGGGTGGGATGTAGTTGGGTAGGATGGATAGAATTAGCTTCGCATTATCCAAGTCATCACGATGCTTGGTTCTTTTCTCAGTCACAGCTTGGGATGGTCTATATCCATGAGAAGTCGATGAGGAGGCTTGCACTCCTTGCGTTGTTGAGGCTTGGATGCCTGCAGACATCACCTTCTCTGCCATGAGGTCTATTAGAATCTCTTCGATAGATTTTTCTACTACGCTAATTTTGTCTGACATGCACACTCGAGATCTGATACCTCAAGTCGGTGAACAATACTCATTGTAACAGAATGTATGGTGAGGTCTCAATGATCACTACGTGAAATCAATTAGTTCTATGTGGGCTCAGATAATCACAATTGGAAAAAGTATTCTTGGTGCAACGCTCAATGGGATAAATAGATATCACCGTAATGGTTTCTTTCAACGGGTCACAAATCCTTATTAAATGCAATTACATTTGTTATGGCATGGTCCCAACGGTCCAATGGCGAACTTTCAGGCCATAAATTATTTCCTAACCGTTCGAGAGCGTCAATTGAATGGTCATATTGCCTCAAACAATCATATTTATTCATCATGGTGAAGTGGCAGTCTGTGTTGTACTAATATTCCGGTGAAGCTCGAGTTCTAGAAACCTTTCTTCTGCGAAGTATTCTCTGGAACTTCTTTCAATTTTTCTATCTATGCCCTCTTCTTACTGGTATTTCTAGCCTTCTTTCCTGTGTTCTGAATCATTGGTTTCCTCTTTCCATTATCATTCTTATCTCCTCTTGGCATGATAACTTTGCATTCTAGAGGGTCTTTCATAGGATTCAAGGGTAATACTTCTTCTCTTTCTGTGGTAGGTGTTCTACTCTCTTGTATAGACAGGTGTCTCTCGTCTTCTTGCGTCCTTTCAACTTCGACATCCATATATTTGGTATTTAGTAGCTTTGACTGGTTCTTTTGTTCTTTCAGTAAGTGCATTATTCTCCTAGCCATGAAATCTCTTAGTTCTTTCTTTTTCTGTTCTATATCCTCCTCTTCTTATTTCCTTCATATATGATCTTTCTCAATCCAGGTTTTTCCTAGAAAGATAGCAAATGGGGCATTGTTCTCAACAAACTTAACGATCTCAAATTATTCTTCTGTCGAAGTTCCATGAGCACTCATATATATCTGGGTAAGTCTTCCACATAGGGTTATCAACTTTCCTCTAAATAATCCTATTCTTCATAATGAAGGAACCATAGAAGTCTTTCCCAAAATTTCCCAAGTTCTTTTTGTCATGATATTCACCTGTGTTTCCTCATCGAGGACACAGTCTATGTCAAAGTCTCCTATTCATGTTTCTATGTACTCTTTCTCTTTTATGAACTTTGATAAGTTGATATTTTTATGGTCATTCAAGGGTTCTTTCATCTGTAGTAATACAGTCTCTGATTCTTTCTGGGGTTCTATCATATCCTTAGTTTCTTGGCCTATCTCATATTTTTCTTGTTTCATATTCATCTTTTCAACTTTAGAAATCATTCTAGGAAAATCCAAAGCTTCATGGTCCATATATTTACAACAAAGACAACTAGGTATTCTACCAGGGAATTCCTTAACAAGATGTCACGGCCTTCTGCAACTATAACAAAGGGTTAATCCTCTCTTTCTCTTAAATGATCCCCAACCCTTCTTGTACTATGCACTGGGATCAAAGTAACTAACCTGCAAAAACTCTTTCTAGGATCCTGCATCCGTTTGTTAGTCCAAACATTATTTCTATGCATAGGGATAACATACCTTTCATTATTTCTATCAGATCTATTCATATCAAATCTTGTTTCGTCTAATTGTGCCCTAGTTTTCAGATTAGGAATTTTTTTATCAAACATACCTAGATCCATTCTTTCGTAACAAAAAATTTCACTTATCTTACCTTTCTTGGACCACAAATATTTAAGGTATTACCTCTTTTCTTCAGATCAGACTTCTCTTCTTAGCACATAGATTCGTAAGTCAATACTGCGCACTAAAGAAACAGATCTACGCACAAAGGTTTCTTTTCTTCAGTTCCCATAAATCACAGTTTCAAGTCCTGACAACAGAACCATTTGTTGGCACTGGGGTAGACCCAGGTTTCAATGCTTCAACAATGCACCAAAAAAACCCTAACTACTGTCCCTTTCAGAAACACCTGCGAAGCAGATGAAGTCTCACCCGAGGTAGAGGCAAGGGTGGTTGCAGGACTCAAATGTCTACAACCTAGCTGAGACACAGATCTGTGATTCCACCACTCTAACAAATCACTTAGCAGTGAACATTCATCAGTATTTAACCTTTATTCACATCAAAAATCCAAACCCTAATTACAGAGCAACACAATATTCAACAATATCTAACACATTCAAGCACTTATCTTGGAGAGATAGATCATATCTAACATTCATTCGCCTTACCAAGCACTAATATATTATAATGGATGCCTCATACATAAATATATCGGCACTAAGCATAAATCACATAACTAACTTAAAACCATAATTCACAAAGAAACCATAACACAGGATATACGTGGTTCACCCCAGTGTGGGGCTACATCCACCAAATCTTCTCTTCTTTATTCTCTTCTGTCAATCTTCTACAAGCACAGAGCCTAAAAACCCTACTCCACATAGGATAGGAGATTTGTGTACCTCACCAACTCCTCCTTCACCGAGTTAGGTCACAGTGCAAAGCCTTCTTACAATCACTTGCACTTAGCTCTGGAAGTATTAACATACACTATGCAGAAAGCCTTTGCAATCACATAGACAAAAATCTAGCACTTAGCATCTTCTTCTTTCTTACATAGCCTAACTATCTATTTATACATTACAAAATGGGCCTAAACATGCATAAACCCATGGGCCGACATCCAATACCTGTTACATAAACCCTAATCACAAAAACTGCCCTAAAAAGGGGTTGTGATCCCACGATCTTTGCTTCGACTTGCGCTTCACCTTTGATCAGCCTGTCGAAGTCCCAAAAGAGGTCAAACATGACCAAGGGTCTCCAAAACTTGGTTAAGGGCCAACAGACACTCTCAAATACTGTTTGGAAATACCCCAACTATGCCAAGGAAATGTATTCCATTGTGAAATCCTCTCATCAATGGAAACATTACATTCTGGGAAAGGAGACAATCATCCACACTAATCACAAGCCTCTGCATTTCATACAGACACAAGGGAATTTGCAGAGCGACTGCCATCAAAATTGGTCCACATACCTGGAGCAGTTCCATCTCAAAATCAAGTATAATACATGCAGCAAAAATCTTGTCGTTGACTACCTCAGTCTACCTCCGTTGGCTGCACTCACCACCATAATCCATTCCTTTGGGAATGAGGCATTCGAGTGGCCCCAACTTTATTAGCGAGATCTTGACTTCGCCACCACCTATCAGTTCTTGGGTACAGGCATGAATGTCACTTATTTTCACATTCAGGATGGAATGTTATGCCATCTGGGCCATCTTTGTGTTATTGAAAGAAAACGTGCAAAGATGATTTGGGAGGCTCACTGCACTCAGATGGTAGGACATTTTGGCATGGAGAAAATTGTGGTTGTTCTATAGAAACATTTTTATGGGACAAAAATTCGATAGGACGTTAGCAAGTATATCAAATCTTGTAATGCTTGTGCCATTGCTAAGTCAGACATCTAGAAGAAAGGACTATACACCCCTCTTTCTACTCCCAAGATGCCTTAGGAATCCATCTCAATGGATTACATGTGTGGCCTTCCATACACCAAGAAAGGCAATGATTGCATATTTATGGTGGTTGATCACTTTTCGAAGATGGCCATTCTCACAGACTGCAAGAAGAGCATCACAATGGAAGATATTGGGGGTGAAATCATGAAGCTGGGTAACACTTTCATGACAATCTGGTCTCCAAAATTTCTAGCGACAATTTTTCGGCCGAAAAAATGTTGCTAGGAATTTGTTCGGCCGAAAATTTGCACGTCAAATTTAACCACACCCCCGAAATTCATGTACAATGTTTTTCGGATGAATTATTTCCCCATGGTAGCCATATTTCAGCCAAAAGAATTTTTGGCTGAAATGTTTATTTTTAACGAATTTCGTTAAAAGTAGGTTTCAGCCGAAAGAATATTTCAGCCGAAAACCTAAAAATGGGACTGTTTGCAGGAAATTGCAAATTCTCTCCATCTTACTTCATCTTTGGAGGTAGTGGACTCCTACAAATACTCATAATTTAGTTTCAAATTTGATACCAACATTTTTAAAATTTAATCTACTTTCGTTGGGTATAACTTGTTTTCATTTTCATTGTTTTTATCTAATTTTATTTAATTTTATAAAAAACTCACTACACAATATTTTTAGGTGAGATTATGATTTGGTGAAATAAAAAATCAGTATCTCTAAAAATACATCATGGAAAATCATGGAAAATTTATATTCATAATCCTTAAACTGTTCTCTTCAAAAGGGTATTTTTAGATTTTACTTTTAAGTAAAAATTAAGATAGATACAATGTGTAGAAAAATATGTGTTTAAAATCTGCAACGTTTTCATCTTGGTCAACTTCAAAAAATTCTAGAAATTATAATATTGATCCGTTAGATTCAAAATTATAGTCATAATAAAATAGAGTCTTTGTAGATTGTTGCAGTATATTTTGTTTCTTAAAAACATAAGTTTAATAATAGATACATTGTTGTGGAAAACAATAACTCATTATCATTCCTTTCATGTTTAAGGAACATGCTGTTAAACAATTGTCAAATTGACATATCAAATCTTGATAAAAATAAATTGAAAAATAGTCATTGGAAAGATAACAAAATTCTTCACAAGTTTAGTTTTTACTGTAAAGTGAAATTCTAAATAAAACAAATACTTTTGTATGCCGGAAATTGAAGAACTTGTGAAAATACTGTTTTTTGGTCAGAAAACAAGTAAAAGTGTTACCCATCTTCATGATTTTACCCATTGCCAAGATATTATTCGAATGAGTGTGGGTCCATTTTGGGATACCACGGACCATCATCTCTGATCAAGACAATAGGTTCCTCAACACATTTTGGTCGAGTATCTGGTCACTTTTGGACACCAAGATCACTAAATACATTTCCTTCCACCCTCAAACTAAGGGCCAAATAGAGGTCATCAATCAGATGATTGTGCACATCCTGCACGTGTATAAATCTAAGAATTTCCATACATGGGATGAGAGTCTTCTTTATGTTTAGTATAGCTACAATAGGGCTCTCCATAGCTCCACCAGCCATAACCCCTTTTAGGTGGGGCTGAGATTCCAGCCCTTGGGTCCCATTGTTGTTGCGCTACCTATTGCAACCACACAGAAATATTATTCCCATGTTCAGTCTGAGGAAACAAAATCCATCAGATTCATTGAGAAGATTCAACATGTTGAGCCCTAATATTGGCTCATTACCCATTAATTGGGGCATATTAGATTAGTAATGCTATTTTATTTATGTCGGCTTTAGGCCATTAGTTGTAATTTAGATTAGTAATGTTATTTTAA
>JZKD02S1679852.1:279966-290678 GCA_000966675.3 Picea glauca | reverse complement strand
TGGGGAGCCTTTAAATGCAATTATCTGATTTCATATAGTAAAACATAGTCACAAGAATAAGTATTGTAATTATCAGGCAAACGAAATAATATTCCTAAATTTAAGGTTGTGATCAAATTCTACAATTATCTCCAAAAAAAATTAGTTAAATTTAATTCTTATTAAACTTTTACACCAGAAATTGCTTCTCTTAAAGGGTTTTATAAAACATAAATCATAGTTTGAATATTTTTATTGCAGTCGTCTAACTGTTGTAAGTTTTTTTTTTCCCATGATTTTTTCTGTTTCATTTTTTCCGAAATTCAGTGAGAACTTGTTGGATCTGCATATTTGAGTGGTTAATTCTCTATAATAGTGCCTTTGAAGTGTTTCAGCAAATTGAATCTATTTTTGGATTCAAAAATACAATTTAAACAAATAAAATTGTGATTTCGTACAAAACTATGTCACAAAAACTTAGAACAGTTAAATACTGTCATTTTTATATTTTTAAGTAAAGATGGATGGAGAGAATGACTTTTTTTTTTCACTGAAAATTGCACATTATATTTATATTAATATAATCTGTTCACATATCAAAACATTACATCAAGGGTTCCTTGAGTTTCATAATCCTATCCAGTGACATAAACTATATGGAAATATCCAATTTCCTTACATTACTCGCACAAATCTTTTTGGACAAAAGAAAAACTTTTCAAAAACAAATTTGTCGTTCATACATAGATAATGGGAAAAAACAAATACCCTTTTTTGCAAGAAAAAGACACATGAAAACACCTAAAAATAATTCTAGTACATCTTTAAAAAGAGTTTTGGGCCCTCATGACCTCCTTCCCACTAGTTATATCCTATGTTCCCTGGAATCATTGAGAGAGCCTTTTTTGATAAGCAGTATGCCTCTTGATTCTCTTCTCTTTGTACATGAACAAAGATAATATTCAAAAAATACTTGATTAGCTCCTTTATCCTGTCCTTCCAATAGTTTATAGAAATTGTATGAAGAGTGCCTTTTTTATTAATCCATTCAATGAATATTTTAGAGTCCCCTAAAACATGAAAATCTGTAATATAAAGTTTGTGAGCCAAAGTTAGAGAAGCCCAAACACCCATAATTTATGCTCTTTTATTTGTTCCTCTTCCACAATTTAGAGTCCACTTGTAGATTGTGTGATCATTGATTTTTATGACTCCTCCTGCTCCACTTAGATCTCCATTCCTTTGTGCGTCCCCGTCAAACCGCCCTATGATTTTATCATTTAAAATAGCCAGAAATGAGCATATAGTTTTATAGACTTGTTCATTTGGCCTATTATTGCTCACTGCACCTAAAGAGAGAAATGTTATCTTCTGAATGGAAGGACTCCTTGACTCAAAGATAGCCAAGTTTATTTCAAGCCAAATGAACCAACAAATAAAGGTTGGTAGTGTAGGGATATTGTGATTCTGAAGAGCCCAGCTTTCAAAGCAATCTTTCACTGTTGTGCCAGTCCATCTTGTAGTGAAATTGAGGGCCCCTTTGACCCTTTCCCAAACTGATAAAGTAAAAGGGAAATAAAAAAAGAGGTGTTTTCCAGATTCCCGATTACCATTGTAGAGTTGACAGAATCCTAGCCCCACCCATCCTCTTTTTTGTAAATTTTTCCAAGTAAGAATTTTATCTTCAATCACAAGCTAGGAGAAAAGCTTAATCTTTTGGGGACAATCCTAACTCCAAAGTTTTTTCCTCCAAAATCCTATTTTTTTTCCAAAGATTGGAAGCAAGTGCATTGCAAACATTTTTAACTGAAATCTAACCAAAGTTATCTCCACCCATCCATATTAACTCATTCTCTCTTTTGGTTAGTTGTATTCTTGATCCAATCGAGATCCTCCTATACCATAACCATTCAGCTGCAAGATCGCCCTCCAATCCCAAATCTGAGTTGTTTAGCTAGTTGGAGTAGATTGAGCCCTGTGGAGAGACTCGGGTAGCTTGATAAAGAAAATACGCATTTTTATTGTTTAGATAGGAAATCAAATCAACAGACAAAATGGAGTCCTTCCCCAAGCCCAATAATTCATCATTTCCAACAATAATGGAGTCTCCCGAACCCGGTTTCTAAGCTAGCCAATGCACGATCAGAGGTAAAGTATTCAAGAGGTTTTTCCAAGTTTGGGAGCCGAAAGAGAAGACTGGAGAAGATGATCGCAGCCAAGTCGTCACAGAGATATGGGGGAAATACTTGTCTTTTAACACTTATTTCCAAATACCATTTTGCATCAGTCTAGGCCACAATGTATTAGTCACCAACACCCTCAAAAAACAAAAATGTTTATCAACCCTCACCCGCCAAAAAAAATTGGTTTTCAAATGGTCTCCCATCTACATAAGTGGTAGCTCTGTTTTTGCTTGTTTCCTGACTAAAGGAAAGAGAAAACCAACTTACGAATCCGATTTAGAACAGATGTTGGGATGTATTCCAAGTCCATCCAAAAGACTGGTTGACTTTCTAACACTTCTTTGATCATCACATATCTTCCCCCCGATGAAATAAGTCGATTGCACCAGTGACTAATTCCATTCTCAAACTTCATAATAAGTCATTTTCAATCCTCCGACTTATAGCTGTCAGGCTTTAAAAAGAAACCCAATTATTTAAATCCATCTAAAAGATTCAAGAAGTTGAATTGAAACAAGACTTTTAAAGCATCTAAAGTTCCCTGATGAACACCATAGTGTAGAAAGGTGTAGTTTTGGATGTTGATCATCAATCTCGTCGCACAGGAAAAGATGTTAAGATTTTGTTGATTTCTTTCCATTCTAGGATCGATGCTCTGGACATTATTAGCACATCATCCACAAAGAGTAGATGGAGGATCTTAATAATCCTAGAAACCTTTATTCCCAACAACTTCCCTTTAGGTTGACCTTTTTTAAGAGAAAGACTAAGGCCTTCCATCACAAGTATGAACAAAAGAGCCGACAGTGGGGAGCCCTGTCGTAACCCTCTACCACTTTTGAAGAAATTAGTGGCCTAGACATTGATCAAGATGGCATATGTTGTTGAGGCAACACATCCCATAATCCAATTTTTCATAAGAATTCCAAAGCCACATTGGAGAAGCATAAACCTCAGAAAATCCCAGTTTCTGCAATCAGAGGCCTTTTTTAAATCTA
The DNA here is from genome assembly GCA_000966675.3 of Picea glauca. NCBI lineage: Eukaryota > Viridiplantae > Streptophyta > Pinopsida > Pinales > Pinaceae > Picea > Picea glauca. The sequence continues at coordinate 287,518 of JZKD02S1679852.1, read as the reverse complement.
TCTTTAGGATGATGGATTGAATTTTTTTTCCCTTAATACTATGAAGGCACTCCTATGTTATCCTTATTGCATCTAAAATATGTCTGCCCTTCAAAAAACCCAATTGTTCTTCAGACAAGGTGCAAGAGAAGATAGGCCTGAGTCTACTCGCAACTACTTTTGAAATAATCTTGTAGCATAAATTACATGTTGTGATAGGACGAAAATCATTGAAGGAGCTAGAATTTTTTTCTTTTGGAATCAAGGCAATGAAAGTAGAATTGATCAGTCAAATAACCCCACCTCATATCCTAGTCTCCTACACAACAGCAAGCAAATCTTCCCCAACTAGGTCGAAGAAGTATAGGAAAAATTTGAGAGTCCACCCATCTGGGCCAAGACTTTTATCCTTTGCAAAACCTTTTAGAACCTCTAAAATTTCCTCAATGGTTAAAGGATTCTCAAGACTTTGTACTTCATCCTCCAAAACAAGTCTAGGATACAACCTGATAGTATCTAAATGGTCCCTAATGTTGTTCTTCCCCGTGTCATGATAGAAATAATTAAAGAAAGAAATTGCTTCATCCTTCAGGGCCTCCTGACCTGTGTGAACCAGTCCAGCTTCATCTTTTATTTCCCATATGTGTTTTTTGTTCCTCTTGTAGCTTGCAAAATAGTGAAAGAACTTCGTATTTTTATCTCTGCTCTTTATCCAGATGGCCCTGCTATTTTGGCACCATCATTCTTCCTCTTCCAACAGAAATTTATTGCGCTCAGACTCTAAGAACATCAATCGGTGTTCATAATCTGTAGTGTGTGTTCCTTGATTCATCTGAATATAGAGCGCAACCAATTCATCTTCCATCTTTTCCAATTCAACCTTATCTCAAATACATTTTTCCTTTGACCATATTTTAACCTGATTTTTTAGAAGTGAGGGATTCCCAACTAATCTCCTTTGCACCCCTTCAACTTGCTGAAGTTGTGCATCAGACCAAACTTCACAAGCTAAAGAGGCAAAGGAATCATCACGCAACCAAACTAAATTAAACTTGAAAGGGTGAGCAACCACCAGAATCCCAATGTCCAATTGAAGTAATATAGGCGTGTGATCGGATAAATAAGGATATTCAATCGACGACCTGTATCTCACAGTTAGCACAATAAGATCCTCCGCCACATATATTCTGTCATGTCTTTTAGCAATGCCATACTCTCCAGATCTACCATTGCACCACGTAGGATCCAACTCAGCAGGTGCCACATACACTAACTTATTTTTTTCAAACAAATCCCTGAAGAAGACCACCAAAGGGTCAGTCAAAGAAGTTATGCCCCAAACCTCGACTGAATTTAACATGAAAATCATGTCCCCTGCCATTATCAAGTCAGCATGAGCTAACAGTCTCCTGTCTTCGACTTTTTTCCAGAAATTCTTGCGGTCTGGGCATGGGTCGTATACATTCAAAAGAGAAAGCTTCCTTTTATCCACTAAGCTGGAACCTAACAAGAAAATACCGCCACAACTTAGGACTGGAAGAAATTAAAAAAATATAGGATCCCAAGACACTAGGAGGCGACTCGGATTTCCCACTAAACTAACAGCAGAAGACATCCACTCCGACCTAAGTGCAAAGATGAAATGCCTATCCTTCTCCTCATCCACTAGAGTCTCATGTAGAAAGATAATATTGGGTAAAGTTTTTTGGATAAGTCTTCACATGGAGGCCAACTTTAGGGGTCCTCCTACCCCTCTTATATTAAGAGAGAGGTGGATCATGATTTAGCCCTTGCAAGGGATTTCATGCCTCTAAGCGCCCCCTGATTAATGTTTGAAGAAAGATGGTTTGTCGAAAAGGAAAGGTCGCAAATATAAAATATGATCAAAGTAAAGATGGATGGAGAGAGTGACTTATAAACATGGTTGCAAATATAAAATATGATGAGGTTGTACAACAATGTAACATTTATAAAATAGAAATGATTTTTTTTAAACAAAATGGATATATTTGTATTAAAATTATATGAGGTGGAACCATCCAACTTTGTAATACAAAATTTGGGTAGTATACCAGTCCTGTTTTCTTTAACAATTATCGAAAAGAGATCGATAGTTATACTTTCTATTCAGTTTGTATATTGTTTATCCTAACCAAATCTGCAAACCATGATAACATTCAGAATTTAAAGGGGACATGTTAATTAAGGGTTTCCTTCTTGCTATCGATGCCAAGTGATTTCTTCTTTGCATATGTTGAGTGCACTATCTCTTTCTCCCTACCTGACCTTTGTTCTAGATTATAGGATCCCACAAAGTAAAATGGAGAAGCCACGGATTGAATTTCTTTCACTCGTCTTTTTTTTGTCCTTTTCTAATTTCTCTATTTATTTTTCTTGCATCTCACTCATTCTCTCTTGTAATTCATTGAGCCTTTGAGAATCACTTTGTATTATAATTTCAATTTGCATTTATTTGTTAATCATTTCATTTCAACTAGAGTTTGTACCTAAAAACTTCTAGCCAAATTTTGATTTCTAGATACAAACTTGTTTAAATGCATGTCTTGTGAAATTGTTTTATAGGGAACATGTTGAACTATTATTAGTCCTTGCCTAAAGGTAGAAGGGACTATTTTAAATGAATATCATTTTTTCAATACTCGTGCACGCATATCCAAGTGTTTTAACCAAAGTTTCGACATCATATTCCATCAAACATTTTTCCTCACCTATCATATATTTACACTATTTTTTTTTCACCAATCAGTAACATTGAGGTCTTATTTGGCCTCTTTTCGAGGAAAGGGGCAATTAAACTTAGGAAACTATGTATACATGAAGTATATTTTGAAACAGATTGGATTAATGCTACTCTTCATGTTAAGAATTAGTCTTCAACATTAAATGTTATCTTTCAATATGTATATGTATGCTCACCTAAAGTTTATCATTCAATGTAATGTTTTCCCTAGGTTTTGCATGTGTTTTTTTGTCCTTTGTACTCTTGTCATGACACTGCATGGTGATGTTGGCATGCTTACAGGAACAGTTGCTTGTCATTAATGGCAAGAACACCAGCAACGATGGCATGTTTACAGGCAGAGTGTGCTTGTCATTGATGGAAAGAACAACAATGGAAAACAGGAAAGCAAAGAAGAAGAACAACAATGATGGCAAACAAGAACAAGGAAGACAAGACACGCAGGAGAAGGTTCGAAGGCCAAAACCTTTGAATGCTTAGAAAACATTCTAAGTTGGAAGAAATCGTAAGCTCAGGAGGAGGAGAAACGGTGGTCATCGGATCAGTGTCCAGACAGGAGGAGTGCGCAGAAGAGGAGAACATATCTCAATCGTTGGATCTGAGCACGAAGGATCAACAGTCCTTGGATCCATAGATAAATGCACGAAGGTTAAGCCTTTGATGAGCATAGGAGAGAGGACTTTTCAAAGTCCCGAAGTCTCTAAGTAAGAAGGGACCATCCATCACCAATACTGACAGGTGGCACATGATCCTCAACTCCAGAGCAAAACACTTCGAGGATGTTTCAGTTTGAGACTTGAAAAACCCAAAGTCCGAAGAGCCAGAGAGCCTGTGTAATATACCTTAGGCTGAACCCAATTGTAATGCAAATGAAAATGTACTTAAGTTGGTGAGTTGTTCGATATCATTTTGTATGCACATTTCATGGCATAGTGCGTGCTTGTACTGCGCAGTAAAATGATGAAGTGTGCACATTCCAAGATACCGTGTCCAGCATCTTAAGTGCATGCAACTGTAAGGCTAGCGAGCCTTTGTATTTATGCTATGTTTTATAGGATGGTGAGCCAGTTATTATAAACTATGATGCCTATGTTTTGATTAGGCCGAAGAGCCTAGATGTTAAAGGCCAATGCACCTACTTTTGTATATATCTCATAAATAATATAAAATTCATCGTTGCGCGTAGACCGACCACAATAAAAGAGATGGGGGACTAAACTCCACTAGTTAGGGAAAGGGAGGGGCTAAGTTAAGGAAAGGGGATAAGCTAGGGAGCTTAATCCAAAAATGAATATTATATTAATATTTCTTAAATATAAAATATGGATAATTATTTTATCCTAAGTTCTAAAGTTGGGGACAAGTAGGCCAAAGTAGCTCCCAACATGACAAGTGTCAAGTTGGGGACATGCATACATATTGTTGAGACTTAATTCATTTCCTATCATCTTTTTCATGATCTTTTCCATTATTCTTCCCATCATTCAGTCCTCCAGTCAAACATCCATGAGCATGCACACACCCATTGAACTATCTTTTGTATCTTCATGATTGTACCTGAACCCGTATCCATAGCCATTTTATGTCGGTGTATCTAGTTAGCTTGGGATATGGACTGAAGAAGTGGGTTGTCAGGCCTGTGGGATATTGAAGAGGTGGGTTGTTAGGCCCGTGAGAAATTCTCTGGGTGAGAGAATTGCTGGGGAATTGATTTCTTGAAGGTGTTAAACTGTAGCTACAGGATTCTTAGACTTCCTGTCCAACCTATTGTTGAAGCCCTAGAAGGGAAGTGGGGCAGCCGAAGGACTGTTGAGCTGAGAAGAGTCACACTTCCTGCGGTGGGACATGCATGTGGGGAATGAGGGACTATAGGCTGTTAGTTGAGTGAGCACCTGAGACAGAGTCTTTCATGTTGTTTATGAGCCTTTATCCTGGTTAGAAATCCATTTAGCTAGGTGGAGTTTAGTCCCACCTCAGGGGTGACTCACTATTGAGATTGATGAACAGTGTGGTCTAAGGCTGGGAGGTTCGTGGAAGGTTTGCACGTAGTTGGTGACATTCTTACCAAKATAAGTGTCAATTGTGTGATAAAATTACATGYTGCATTGTTATYTACGTGCTTGTTTTTATGGGTTATCATATGTGCGGTTATAACTGTGTTTATTTTTATGTGTATTTCTAGTATATGTTGCATGTATATGTTTATTGTTATTTCAGTGTGAATCCGTTCATTTACAGATGTATTTGTATATTTACGTTTTATATATAATGCTTTCGTAAGAGTTCTGTGTGTATATATTTTAAAATCATCCAGTCCGAAAAATTTATGTGGCATAGCTCAGTTGGATATTGGGTATGTTACAGTATGTTCCGCAGAGAGAACGTAAGAGTTCTCTGGCGTAGCGTGTCCTGGCATGGATGGTCGGGGACATTACAAATGAAGTATACGACAGTTGTCAGATCAGTTTGAAGTGGAAGGAAAGGATAATATAGAAAAGCAGCATCGCAGAAATATCGAGCCGTCGATCTAAGAACATGATCGATGAACAACGTTTAGTTCGGGTCTAAAAGTTGCGAGGAGGTTATTGTTCGAGGATTCTCACTTCAGAAGATTTGGCGACTTGAAAATTCGAAATACCCAAAGTCCTGAAGGCTGAAGTCCCAAAGTGAATGAAGATCCACGTTAGCAAGGACACATGGTGCAATCAGATGATGACAAGTGTCAAGTTGATTCGACATTTCATGTATGTGAAAATCACAAATACGAGTGACACATGGTAGCTACTAGGGTCATAACACATCATCAAGTGATGTCACTCCGAGAGTTTTACTTTGGGATCTTTACCACCAGCACTTTCCCAAGGTTCTGAAGAGCGAAAGTGGTTTGGGGTCGTCCATTGTCGAGGAGGACAGGTGGCACGAGATCCACAACTTCGGAAGTTTTGTGGATGCAAAGAACGTGAAAATCGTCAAAGACAAATCTCGATCGTTGATTGTCAAGAGGAGTATGTGTCAGCTAATATGAGATTTCAGAGAAATATCACTTAAGTATTTTCAGTTAAGACTTGAGAATTACAAACCCCTAATACCTGAAAGGATCGTGACCATTGATCTGAAAGGGACACGCGTCAATGGATTGTCAGCTTAGGGGAAAAGTAAAGGAAGGTTGAAAGGTTGGAAAGTTGAGATTTACGAACCTCGAATACCTGAAGGGATTGTGACCGTCGATCCAAAAGGGACACACGTCATTGGATCGTGGACTCTAGGTGAAATGCTCCGGAAGCAAGCAGAGTTTGAGAATCGAAACTCCCAAAGCCCGAAAGGAGAAATCAATCTCGTCCATTGGTTTGGAGGACCACATGTCACCTGATCATTGAGACTAAGGATCGTACGTGGACAGAGGAAACAAAAAGCAAAGGAAGATAGATCGGAGTCGTTGATCGAAGGAGCACAATCAAGATCATGAGATCGACGATCCCATAGCATTGTGGGGCCAGAACATGCTCGGGTCTTAATTTTTCTTGAGTGGGCTACAATCGAAACCATGGTTTTAGGGAAAGGATGTGTGGAGGCTCGTAGTGAATTGCGGGGAGAAAAGCAGGTTTCCCTCAAATCACCTATGGACGTTCCCCCAATCGCGTGGTCACGTGAAACTCATAGCCCAAGGTCATATTGTGAAAAGGAGCTAATGCTCACTAAATCAAGATCGGGAAGTGCCTTTTTTATTAGGAGATTGGTCACCGTCGATGGTCACATGAAGGAAGAGACTTAGTAGCCAAAGAAGCCAAAGAAGACTGGCTATAACTGTTAGAGATGACGAAGAGTTGTGACTGTCGAAGAAGCCAAGGAATCTCATTGTAACACCCATTGATGATGAAGTCATTCAGGATAACCACCAGAGAAGACATAGAGTTGCAATGATGATGAGGGAGAGAACTGGGCATGTGAAAGAGAGGCAGAACAGAGAATCAGTTGCGGAGTTGGCTCAGGAGTGATGCTGTGAGTAGGAGGAGACGAAGTGAACAACCATAGAGAGAAGAATTGTGGCGCAGTGAAGAGCATGCAGAGGCATAGCTCATAGTATGGAAGATGCATCATAGAGAATATAATGCAGAAAATAAGTTGAACAGAGGGTTTGTGCGTTGCAGGAAAGAGAGCAGAGCATAGAATAAAAAATATGTAGAGGCAGAGTAAAGAATAGAAGCTAAAGGGGCCAGAGGAGACATGGATCTATAACAGACCATATCAGAAACAGAGCCAGTAAGTAAAGTTTTATATCTCAGGGTGGTAAGGAGGTACTAGGGAGGACTGTTGTCCTCAGAAGTTTCAAGTGGGTTCTTGAATACAGGGAGTTGTAGCTTCCATCTGGTTGCAGCCAGAAAAAATAGGGTGGTAGGGTGGTGCAAGGGAGAACTATTGTTCTCTGTTATGCAGGTTGGTTCCTGTGTGACTAGAAGTTGGTGCTTCCATCCAGTTGGTGTTGGAATACTCAGGGAGTTGGTGCTTCCTTCTAGTGGGTGCTAGAGAAACCAAAGTGTTGGTGCTCTCAGCAAGTTGTTGCTTGTAAAAGAGAGGTTGTAACCTCAAGAGGAGTTGGAGCTCATAAGATTGATAATGTATAGAAAATAAAGATTACTTATCATATCAAGAAGAAGAGTTTTTTCCCTTTATGGGTTTCCTCCGGAAATATCTATCTATGTATATTTCATGTGTGTGATTGATGTTGAATATTCTATTGCTTACTTCCCTGCATTATTGTGATCATCATTGAGTGTTTTGTAAAGAGTTTAAAATGGGCATAATTGTTTAAGC
>JZKD02S1679852.1:233608-263744 GCA_000966675.3 Picea glauca | reverse complement strand
TCACCATCATATATGGGAAACTCAAATTTTACATCAAGTTTTAACAATGGCATTTCATGTTTATTCTTATAAACATTTTTCTTTCCACTAGATTTAGAACTTGAACTTGAAGAAGCAGAAGGAGAAGAAGGAGGTGTTGATGGAGGTGAAGGAGGAATCTAAGGATGGTCCTCTTCCTCTTCATTTCTTCCCTTTGAAGAATCACCCAAAACTGGTCGCTTCCGTTCCAAGTAATCTTCATACAAGAATTTCACCATCTCCGACATAGCAAGGAATGTTTTTCGGAACTCTTTCTCATCCTGAGAAATCCCTTCTTTCGATGCCATCTTCTCGTTGTGAGAAGCTCTTTTTCTCAATCCAATTAATGGATTCTCTACAACAAGATCACCTTCACCACGCTGTAGCTTTTCCTTGGTTAACATGCAAAACTCAAATCCAAACGTCAACTAGCTCTGATACCACTTGATCCGTCAGATCTTTTAATGACTTATGGTTGAGTTTTAATTTTTCATGCATTAATTAACCATTTGAGAAACTTAGTGAAAGAATGAGGAAAGAAGAGGAATTATGACATCCATATACACATTTGCAGATCTGAAATGAAATAAAAGACAACAAACCATAACACACAGATTGATAACGGAGTTCGACACAACTTTGCCTACGTCTCCGGGCCTTTTCTCTATAGGGGAGTCTTCTTTATTTCTGTTCAAAATCTCAAAAGTAAATCACTGCAATGCTAAATGGCTAAAAGAATAATCTGTTCATGTTCTTCCATATCTCTAGAACCATGCAAAGAAAACGGCACGCAAAACGGATGTCCGGAGCGCCCAGAAATGGTCCGCCAACGTCTCCTCCTCAAAAGCTTCTCTGCCTCAAAATGGCTTTGGCTTGGATTCTCCTCAGCATAATTCTTCTCTGAATTCCCCCAATGGCTTCAGAGCGCCCAAAAACCCCCATCTGGGCTCTTTCGGCACCTCAATCGGTCGAAAAACGAAGAAGTTATGCCTCCTGGAAGTTTTCCCCTTCAAGCTTGCTATCACTGGTTCTACAAAACGCACCCTTGTCAAATGAACTTGGCACACACACAATAAATAGCGTGAAAAACCATCACCGGGTGTAGCCATGCCAATGGTGCAAACCGTAGGATGGTTAAGAGGCACGCCAGCCCCTAACCGCCTAGGAACCTGGGCGTATGGGTCATATGACCTCGTGCAAATGTAAAAGGACTTAAAACCGTTGTAACTGTTTAACTCACCCCACTCCGGTTAGGGTCACATGGTTAAAGGCATACGACCATATGCAATGTGGTGGTTAGCACACAACCGTACTCTGTCGTAATAACACCCGCGCACAATAAGTAATAACCGGTGGTCACATGGAATAGCTATACGACCACGGGCCTACATATGTAAATTACTCCCGTGCCATTAAACAAAGACATGGTCGTATGTAATTAAAACATAAAACTGTGGTTCATATCATAAACCTCGCGCTCCGGTTGTTGGAAGGTATGGGCATATTTAAAAAGGAATAGAACCGTGGGTCAGGGCCAAGCCTCGGCCCGACCCCCCGCCGTGTTAAACAATAAACAAACTTAAATATATTTGAAACCATATAAATGACAAGAACCAATGGATGGCGCGCTGGTAGGGCGGTCATTGTCAAACCTTACGTCGGTGGGGAGGTCCGGAGGTCAAACCCCACAGACTCCAATACATTTTATCAAACATACAACCAACCAATTCTGGGGTGCCACGTGGAAGCCCATGATTGGGCCACGTGGCACCCAATCATTGACCAACAAAACGCCACGTGTCAACACATCATTCGCCTTCAACAATCAACCAGATGTTGCCACATCATCGTACGGTCATGCCACTTCACCTATGCCATGTGTCATCACCCGAGGCTTCCACATGTCATCTGCTAGAGCTGCCATGTCACCTGTACGGACCGTACAGTCTGTATAGTCAGCATGACACGTGGACTGTATGGACTGTACAGTCATCCCTTTTTTTACATGTTTGACTTTTCGGACAAAATGCGATATCTTGCTCATACGGAGCCCATTTGACAAAGTAAATATACCACCGAAATCAGGAAGATGAGACGGATGCAATGGCACTGGTTTCGTCGCATTCCGAGCACTTTCATTTTTGAGCATTTTTCAAGCCCTGTAAGGCTCCTGGATCCAATTTCGGATCAGTAAATGAATTTTTATCACTGTTGTTGTATTTCAAACATAAAGTATTGATCAATGAGGATGATGAGATCATTTCAGTATTAAAATTACTTGGATGGTTGCTATGGAAATTTTCCTTTACCTAAACAAATTGCAGAATTGGTTAGAGTAGAGTAGGTAAGAAATAAGGTTACTGCCCAAGCATTTATTTTCTTTCATTTTGCAGCAGATGTAGTAGTTACTTTGTGTGAATAAAGGTAGTCTTGAAGATATACAAAGATCATCTATACAGGTCATGAAAGATTTTCAGAAAGAGGTGAATGGATGACCCCGTGCCCAATGGAATACTAACTCCATGTTCAATGGAACACTAGACATTAAGTTCAAATTTTATTTTTCTGGAAAGGCATTAGATCTATGGTTCTTGGAAACCTCGCAGGGAGGTCTCAATCCCAGTTGGAGCTAGATGTTAGCGATAAAAAATAATTTGCGAATGATTTCCAAATCACATGATAAGAGGATCATTAGGTAGAAGAGTTATTTCTAAATCTTAAAGTTTTAGAGGTTTTAAGAAAGGCTCAAGTTCATATCAATTCAATAAAATGAGGATTTCACCTCTAAAAATAGGCCAAAAGTTAATTTTAGCTTTCGGCGGCTAAATCTGAAATTTAGTAATGAGCCGCCAAAAAGCTCTGATTTTCGGTGGCTAAAAGGAAAAATACACGACTAATGAGCCATCGAAAGTGCAGAAGAGTCCATAATTACCTTCTTTTTTCCTAGATCACGATTTTATGTTTCCAAATTCCATGGGAATGATTTCAAATCAAAGATAATAATTATCAGAAGCTAGATCAACTTCCTATTCAAGCTTTCAAGACATATGGAGAAATAATGAAGCCAAATGGCATTTCTATTCTTGACAGAAATTGTATCAAACAGGGATCTCAAGTTCCATGATCTTCACCTGCAAACTGCCAAATAATACAGAAGACTATTAGATTCGAATTATGATGATAACTTTGAATCTTATTTCCTAAGATTGTATTTGATTATGCACAGTTTTAGTTATTTTCAGATCCATCTTTATAGGATCTTGAAATTGTGATGTAAAGGCTATAAATCCTGATACCTTTGATACACCAAAGGAGAAAAACAGTCTGAGGACTGTAGTTCTATTCTTGAAGACTTGTACATTTCATTCTTTGGAGATGGCCATGAATATATCTTGACAACGAGCTTCTTTCACTTTGTTTGTTCAGTTTTCATCTCCTTTATTTTCAAGTTTATCTATACTCAATGACAGAAGGTTGTCATCCCATCTCTTCGTTGGTATATTAGACTTATATACATTGATTCTTATGTTTGTCTTAGTGCCAGATAGTTGTCATCCTATCAGTGCACTCATAAGCTTAAGCTGCAAGTATTTACTTATTATGTCTGGCCATCTACTATATACAAATCTTATATATGTTTTTGCTAGTATGAAGGAATATCTTACTATCATTAGTGGCCATTCACATATTCTTTGTGTAGGTATTTATTTCTATCATAATGAGTCTTTTCAAACATTGATTAAAACCTTTTGAGCAACATAGTTGAAAGCCTTGGTGTTTCAAATGACCTATGTCTTTCTAAATGGATGTGAGTTTATAATGTTATCCGAGTTGATTCTTTTTCTCCACAGTTTATTGATCTATTTAAGTTACCAAGCTTACACCCTTCTACAGTAAGGGAGTGATTTCTTGGAGTGATAACACAACCCATTAGGCCACATTTTCCCTCGAAATTGAGGTGACAAAAATAGAGAAGGCCAATGCCTGTAACAATAGTTTCCTTATTCATGCTAAACTTGTCTCTTTGCTTTCGTTTTAGCCATCGAACATAATATACTTTGGTTGACAATTTTCTGTCAAGTTTAGAATTTTTAAAAGTTTATGGTATATCTTATATTCGTGTATGCTTTTAGCCAACAGAACGGCTAGGGCCACCCTCTTGCCTTTGCATACAGAAATTTCCTCAAATCCCTCTGTACACAAACCTAAAAAAATAAACGAGAAAAATACCCTTATGCATGCTCTATGCTATGTATTGTCGCGCGACCTTCATAATTATCATACTTAGAAATCCATTCTACAAAATACCACCTTAATGAGAAAAACAAAATCCCACTCTCTGGGGATCGCCGACTTGCCAAACCCATAGACTATACATTACATTTCAAAAAGGAGAGGAGTCTAGGGCCCGATGGCTGGACAACAGAATTCTTCACATTCTTTTTCGATCTTGTTGGTCCGGATCTCCTTCAAATGGTGGAGGACTCCCGCATTAAAGGAAAAATCTCTAGGAGCCTTAACTCCACCTTCCTGGTTCTTATTCCAAAGGAAAACAATTCGATTTCTTTCAATGATTTCAGACCAATCTCCTTATGCAACCTCATCTACAAGGTAATTTCAAAGGTTATCTCCAACCGGATTAAGTCGTTTCTGGAACGAAGCCTATCTGCTGAACAACTTGGGTTTTTAAAGGGTATAAGAATCCAAGATGCCATCGGTGTAGCCCATGAGAGCATCCAAAACATCAAACAGAAGAATCAAAAGGCGATGATCATGAATCTAGATCTCAAAAAGGCTTTCAACAACATTGATTGGGATTTTCTGAGACTAATCCTACACTCAGTGGGTTTCGGGGTCAACTTCACTGACTGGATAATGACCTGTGTCTCTAGTGAAAACTTTGCAGTGCTTATCAATGGCGAGGCGACTAGATTTTTTAATTGCGAAAGGGGACTCCGTCAGGGCTGCCCACTTTCACCGTATCTTTTTATTTTAATTCTAGAAGGCCTTAGTCTCCTCCTCACCAAAAGCTTCTCCGAGAATCGCATCTCTAGTATAAAGGTTTCAAATCTCGTCAAGATCTTTCACCTCATGTTTGTTGATGATATTCTTCTATTGTCAAAAGCGGATTTAGCGGAGTGGCTTGAGATTTTTGACACTTTACAACACTTCTGTTCCGTTTCGGGGCTGTCCATTAATCCTGCTAAGTCCACAGTACACTTTTGGGGTCTCTCCGAGACCGAGCTCTCTTGTCTCAAAGTTTCCATACCCTATACCTTTTTTGAATTGAACTTGGGTTCCAGGTACCTTGGCTACCAGCTAAAACCGGAAGCCTCTTCCTCTTGTGACTGGAGCTGGTTAGTGGCCATCTTCAAAAGGAGAATAGGTTTTTGGTGTAACAAATGGCTTTCCCTGGGAGGTCAACTTATTTTGGTAAAGTCGGTGTTAGAAAGTCTGGCGGTATATTGGATGACCCTGGAACGGATTCCCAACAAAATCATTTCTCAGCTTCGCAGACTCTCCTTCAATTTCCTATGGAATGACCTTGCAGGGAAGCGCCGTTTTCATCTTTGCAGATGACAGACACTCTCTAGACCAAAGAGGTCTGGGGGCTGGGGATTAAAGAACCTTGCTATCTTCAACACAGACCTTCTAGCTAATTCTTTCTGGAGAGCCGTCACGCTTGACAGTATTTGGCATCGAGTCATTATGGATAAGTATATTGGCTCCCAGCCACTTCATCTTTGGCTGTGAAAGACTCAGCTCCTACAGAAGAGGGCTTCACCTTTCTGGAGAGGTCTGGTTTCTTCCTCTCCGATGATCCTTCACTAGCTACGTTGGTGGCCTGGATCGGGCTCTGAAATCAAATTGGGCAGAGATAAACTACTTGGCTTGGATGATCGCTCGATCCTTTCACTACCGCTCAAGTCGCTTCTAAGATCCCTTAATTTTTTCTCCCTGGAGCAAATGAAGGTGGACATTGGTGTTTCTCCCCTTCCATATTGTTGACTGCATAGTAGGGACTTTCCCCTTATCGAATCGATGACCCGGGAATGGTATTCTTTATCGATAGCTTTAAAACAAGCAGGTATCTCCCTCACCGAAGCGTGGGACACCCTCATCTGGGCCAGGGGTGATGCCACTAGAAGAGTCACTGTTAAAAACTTATACGTGGCCCTTCTTCCAGCATAGGATGCCGCTGATCTACCTCCGTGGCTCTCCCAGATGTGGAAATGGTCGATTCCCCTTAAACTCATACTCTTTATCTGGCTTTGTCCAAATGAGAAAGCACTCACCTGGGAGGTGCTATGTAAGAAAGGCTGGCAAGGTCCAGGTTTTTGTTATCTCTGCTGCTGTGCATCTGAGGACATTCGCCACTTATTGATTCATTGTACCTTTACACGAGAAGTATGGAACAGATTAATTCAACACTTCTCCCTTACCTCCACCTGGACCGGCGCCACCATTGCAGATTGCTTCTCTTCCTGGTACTCGGAAAAAGCTGCGCCGCTTTCTCTGGCTGCCTTGGTTTGCTGGCAAATCTAGACAGAGCGCAACAAGGCCATTTTTGAGGCTGCTCCTCCCTCCTCCTCTGCGGTATTTCACAGAACCCTGGCTATCTTCCAATGGAAACCGTCTAATGTCAAGTCTCTCCCTTACAAAGATGTGGACTTTACTTTGCCTGAAGGCCATACCCTGGTGTGCTTTGACGGTGCGGCTCGTTCATCTAGATTATGTTGTGGGGCTGGAGGCACCTTTAAGTCCCATCCTCGGAGGATCACAAAGTGGTTCATAAACTGTGGTGAGGGTACAAAAACCAAAGCCGAGCTTATGAGCTTATGGGATTCTCTCACCCTTGCTTCCCTTTGGTCTTTAAACCACCTTCTCGTCCTCGGAGACTCGAGAGTAATCATAGACTGGATCAATCAAATTTGCAACCTTCAATCCATTCACATTGAAGGCTGGAAGATTAAAACGCTGCAGCTGTCCAAACTCTTCTCTGATATCAACTTCCTCCATATCCCCAGATCACATAATACTGAGGCGGATACTCTTTCCAAGCAGACTCTTAGCGAAGTGGTTGGAAGACTCCAAATCTTTCACTGTGACAGTGGACAGGAGAGTCCTATTTCCTCTATCAACATCTTCGAATTATAATGGTCTCTCCGGTTTGATGGAAGTTATCTCTGTAAACCGTGTTTGTAATTATTTTTGATTGGATAATGATCTCCCGGGAAGGATCTCATGTCATAGCAAAAGCGCTATTAGCGAAAGGAGCGGACCATGGTTGGACTGTGATCGGCCTTCTATTTGCTTCATCTTCCAATCTTCTTTCATGTTATTTGTGGCCGGACTTTCTCCCCTAATAAGAATGGTATTCGACTAAAAATACCAGTTCTATTGTATGCACGGTATATGTTTGAAAATACCAGTTCTATCCTGGCTTCTGCACTGTTCAAAACTCTCAGCTTGCGGCTGCGTTTTTATATTGTAAATGAATTTATATCATAAATTCGAGAAAAATTTTCATGGGAAAAAAACCCATAGAATATACAAATATAGTGGTATACATAAAAAGCATCAGACTCTTGTCTATAGACGTGATGTGAGTACTTTTGAATAACTAGTATTTGTACCCAAGTTTTAAAATTTCAAAACACTGAACTAAAGACAGGGAATATACCTTCCTCTCTGGAATCACAACATATATACTGTTGATAATGTGATAATACTGTCGATAAGGGAATCCTTCCCAAAAAAACAAACCACTCCATACAAAAACCTAAAAAGAACAACACATAAAAGACCTTTTTCCAGGGCTTGTCCATTGCTCCTCTTCGCATTGCCTTCATTGTTATGATACTAAAAACTAAAAAACAGTCCATTAAATCCTTTCACCATTTCTCCTCGGCATGGATAATTTACCAAATCCTACCCAATGGTATTATTCACCAGTTTAGATCCATTTTAATTCGCGATTTATCATAAGCTTAGATGCATCAAATCTTTAGATATGCAAACATTTCCTTAAGTTTTGTACTCTAAAAAAATTGCATCTCTATTAATTTGAAAGTTTTGTACTAAAGAAAAATTTGCAATTAGAGGAATAATAAAATTTGCATCTCCAATAATTTGATTTGAGGCCAGGCCATGGAGTTCACATGGACCTACCCTAATTTAGTCAATATCATTATTTTTTTTATGTGGATGTTGATATACAAAACATTTAGTTGATATTAAAATAGGTGGACATAGAAATATTTTAGTTATGGTCATGGTCAACATTGAAGTTACTTTTTTCTTATTGATGCCTTTTTAAATGTCACGTGTCAACTTCATATTAAACTTTGAAGCAATTATGCATCTACTTTATTTGGGAAGTAGAAAGCACCTATGAACTAAATAAGATTTTTTTTACATTCAATTACCTTCTCTCTTTCTCCCTCTCTATATAGAGTTATATAGAATTATTTTAATTAAGAAGGATATTGAAATATTTTATTTATAGCACATAGTGAAATATTTCTTTGTTATTAATATTTTTTTAAATGTGTACACATGACCAACCACTATTGTTGTATTTCAATATAACTATATCTCCACTAACTTAAAAAAATTATGTGAAAATGACGCATTTAATAATGTTTATTAGATGCCAATATATTGTTTAGTTTTTATGGCATATCTACCATCACAACCCTAAAAAACGACATCACAACCATTTTATGTGAACTTTCATAAAATTCATTAATAATATAAATACATATATACAATTTGTACATCATTTTATTGAACAATCCATAACCTAATCATAGACATCCCACAAAAGATGAGCACAAAAGCCAAAGAAAACTTACTTCCCATTAATTTCGTACTCAATAAGACTCTACATAAAACAAATATTTACCATTAAAATATGGGTGAATCCAATTCCGAGGAAGCAAAAAACAAAACATATGTTTCCCATATGGAGAATTACAGCTATCCACATATTAAGAAGTGTTGGCATAGGGGCAGACCCAGGGTTCAAAGCTTCGACATCGCACCAACAAAACCCTAACTATCTACCCTTTTGGCAACACTTGCGAAGTAGATGGAGTCTCACCTGAGGTAGAGGCAGGGGGTGTTGCAGGACTCAAGTGTCTACAAACTAGCTGGAACACAAATATCAGATCACAACACTTAATAGAGCACTTAGCCAATAACATGCATTAGTTCATAAATCCATTCACATCGCAGATTAAACCCTAAGTACAAAAAAGCGCAGTAATAATCAGATCAAACACTTCCAAGCACATAACATTAACTCAGATCTAGCATTCATTTACCATCAATAGATCACTAAGCATCCATACATCTATCTAACATACATCAAGATCAATGTACTAACCAGATAAATACATAAACAACATGAATAACATTGCACAACACACATCAACATAGGATATACGTGGTTCACCGTAGTGTGGGGCTATGTCCACCAACTTCTTCTTCTTCTTCTTTATTACTCTTCAAGCCTCTTACATTCCTCTACTCCTGTGCACAAAGCCATTGAGCCAAATCCACAAAGGATAGAAGATCTACGCGCACCTTGCCACATCCTCCTTCCCCGAATTAGGCCAAGGCACAAAGCCTTACACAGTATGTGCACAAAGTATCTTACAATCACTTGCACTTAGCTTTTCAAATATTATCATACTCTAGTCATGCACTAAGCCCATGACCTCAAAAATGACTTATACTTACATCGCCTAGCTACTTATTTATACATTACAAAAAGGGCCTAAGCATTGGTAAACCCATGGGACGACATCCCATACCCGTTACATAAACCCTAAAATCCCAAAAAGATTTTAAAATGGGCGAGATCCCGCGATCTCCGCTTTGCCTGAGCACTCTATCTTTGACCAGCTTGTCGAAGTCCCAAAAGTGGTCAAACACAACCAACGTTTCCTCAAAACTTGGTCGAGGGAAAACAAGTCCCCAACACTCACCTGTGACTTGTCCAGAGTCACTGTGATATGGGTAATACTGCTTCGAAGGCCTCGAGCTTAGATCATGTTGTCTCAACTTGATGCTTCACTATAGCCTCCTTCTCGATGAAGTTCTGAATTAATTGCTCAGTGATAGGCCCTTCCAAGTGTTGTTCCACTGTTGCAATCACATGTTCCAACTATGAGCCTTGTCCCTTGATCTCTTCAAAATGTGTGCAAGCTTTGTCCTGCACCGACTACAGTCTTTGTATCACCTCCATAGCTCTTCTCTGGATGGCAATGACCTGCTTTTGAACTATGCACTACTCCTGCAACCTCTTCATCTTCTCCACTGCAGTAAGCAACTTCATCTGCGCTTGCACATTCGACGCCTGTTACTTCTCCTCCTGGATTTATGGCTCCAATGTCCTCAAGTCTTGGTCTTCTACAAGTTGCTCATAGGTGTGTACACTTCGGTCACTTAGTTGCTTACATTATGAGGCCAATGCCCTGATTCTTTCTACTACGCTCCTCATAGTTTCTTCCCTCTGATATCACACTTCTTGCAGAGTTATCGACACTGCTTTAAGTTCTAACTCTTCTACTCTTGCTTGAGTGTGCTAAATGCCTTCAACGAGCTTCCCCACTTGCATATCGGTGGACTTTGGTTCCTCCTATTCCAAACCTGGCATAGAGCGAAGCGCTCTAGTTACTGCCTCTCTGACCACAGTCTGCTATGCAAGCAACTAGTATTTTTCTTTCCACATCTTCTGTTTGGCCCCTTCGAACTTCACCTTAAGTTCATATTTCTCTTGCTACACAACCTGAATTTTCTCTAAGGCCTCTGTGGCCTGCTCCTTTTCTTCTTAGACTTGATGAAGTCGAGTCTCTGTTGAATCTGCTAATCTATGTAATTGGGTGGGCTCATCACCCAATTATACACTATCTACTAAAGATGGCGCAGTAGACACTGTGCGGCTCGAATAGATAGCTTGTTGTTAGTCTTTAGTTGTTTTTCGATTCTCTCATACAATGTTTCTTTCTTTGCTTCATGTCTCTGTAGGATATCCTCTGAGGTGTCTTCTACAACTGTGATGATGAGCTAGATATCATCCACTGTGAGCAAATTTTGTGACTGAGGCTTATTGTCTTGGGTCTTCTTATGCGCTGGAGGTTTCTGCGGAGAAACCTTCCTTTTATTTGACATCTCGACCTCTGTAAGGGTATCCTTTGGCAGTGTCACTTTGCCCTTTTCTTTCTTGTCTTATTCCCCTTCCTCCTCTTGGTTTACTTTGTCGCCTCCTCCTCTTGTAGGTGAGTGAGGCGCAGTTTCCTTCGATGCCCTATCCTTCTCCTCACTGTCTATGTCCTGCACTTCTTCCTTTTTCTTCTTTTTCTTTGCGTTGCTCTGTCCATCATACTCAGCCCGGGTAACCAAAGGAATTTCTATGATGTTGGGGTCAGACAGTTTTGCATCCTTGACTAGTACAAAGAATTCGGTTGGCCATTCCTTGGTTATCTCCTCCATGTCTTCATCGGTCAATTTATAGTAAGACTGCAACTCCTCCTTACTTTCATCCTTGCGCGCAGTGATGTATATGAAGTGTCAGTCTGCGTGGAACTTTGCTAGTGGCCTGTATGTATGCAAGGTGTTCGGGGTCATTCAGGGGAATGATTCAATGGCGTGCTTCAGTTGTAGGTAGTAAGCGTGGAACACCGTATTTGATTACCACTGCTTCACCATATCACTTGTATACCACAAGGTGGTAAACCTTGTGGCCAATGGATCCGATGGATCGACTTCTGGGAATGTCACTCCCTCTGACATCTCCCAAGCGACAAATGCAATGATAATTAACAACCAACTGAAGTGAAATTAGTAGCCTTAGTCCTGCACTTCACGACAGTCCTTCTCTAATTCATTGACGAGGTAGCTATCCCAATTCATATGCATTCCTTCGACACACTTCCCTGAGAGGTCGACTATGAACCCTATGACTTGCGTAGGACAGTTCTCTCTGATGAAATTTCTCGCTATCATCTGACAATATAGGCAAACTGTGCCATCCTGGATGGAGGCTACCTTGTAGCCTCACTTCCCCTTCTCCACATCGCCATACACCTTCTTTATGCATTGTACCAGGGAGAGATCTGACATCTTCCCTGGGTAGAACTGGTGAGGGTCTGGTCCCTGCATGCTCAATCCAGTGATCAGGTGGATCAACGCCAGATCCACAGTGATGTGCCTATCCAAAACAATATACCCTCCATGGTAGCATGACAAGAGGAGTTTAACGCACTCTTTAACCTCTTGATGTCGGCCGAAGTGGGGGATCTTCATCACATTTAAGATTGTCGATCTCTCAATCTCCTTGATACATGACTGGGGATCTATCTTGGGCTTCTTCCTAGTCGTCTTCGTCAAGTACCTATGCGGTGGGAGCATCGCATAGTTCTTTCGATCTCTGAGGTTAAAGTCATTGATCTTGAGAGTTGGGATCAATCCCAATTGGGGTCCAACTACGCATATCCCCTTCGAGAGGTACACAATTATGAGCATGTACCCAAATTCACACGGGACACTATCATGATTCACTACATCCGTCAAAGGCGAGATGTAGTCAAGCAAGAATGAAGGGATCTGCTTCACATTATCTAGATCATCACAATGCTTGATTATTTTGTCAACAGTGCATCTAGAATTCCACCCAGTCTATGGGGATGCTTGTAATCCTCCAGTAGACGATGCCTGTATTCCTACATACATGACTTTCTCAGTCATGAGGTCGACAAGTATCTCTTCCACAAACTTCTCTATTATGCTATGCTAGCCCGACATCCACACTTCTAATAAAACAACTCAGCTAAGCGGATGGAAAATTGAGGTAATCAAATGAATGGTGAAGTCTAGACAATACAACACGGTATGCAATCACTTCTCTAGTAGCACAGATATCTCAGTTTGCAAAAAGTGGTCCTGGTGCAAGATTTGACGAGTTAAATAAGAAACGTCATAACAAATTCCTTTAATGGGTATGACTATGTCCATCAATGTGCATCCATCCGTTATAACGTGGTCTCATTGGTCCAATGGAGATCTTTCCGTCCATAACTGCATTTGTAGCCGTTCTAGAGTATCATTCTAACGGTTGGGACGCCTCCAACGGTCATATAGCTTCGTCGTGGTGAAGTTCCATTCTGCGTTGTTCTTCTGTTTGGACGCGGTTCAAGTTCTTCAAGCCCACCTTCTACAAAGTATTCTCTGTAACTTCCTATTGTTTTTCTAACTTTTCTTTCTTCTTACTCATCTTTCTTGCCTTCTTTCCTGTGGTTTGAGTCTATGGGATCCTCTTTCCATTCTTATTCTTATCTTCTCTTAGTGTAGTAAATCCACACTGCTGAGGGTCTTTCAAAGGATTTGAGGGTAATACTTCTTCTCTTACTACTTCTAGGGTAGGTGCTCTTCCCTCTTGCATGGATAGGTTTTTCAAGCCTTACTGTGTTCTTTCAACTTCGATAGCTAAGTATCTGGTCCTCATTTGTTTCGACTTGTCCTCTTGTTCTTGTATTAGTCACTTTATTTTTCTGGCTATGAAGTCCCTTAATTCTTTCTTTTTGTGTTATGTGGCTTCCTCCTCTGCTTTTCTTCGGATCTGATCTTTTTCAAACTAGGCCTTTCCTAACGAAAGTGCAAAATGAGCGTTGTTCTCAACAAACTTAATAACTTCAAATTCTTCTTAGGTCGATGTTCCATGGGAAATCATAGGTATATTAGTAACTCTTTCACATAGGCTTATCATCTTTCCTTTAAACAATCCTATCCTTCCCAATGAAGGAATCATAGCAGACTTTCCAAAAATTTCCCAAGTACTTTCTGGCATAAGATTCACGTGTGTTTCCTCATCTAATACAGAGTCTATGTCGAAGTCTCCTATTCTTGTTTCTATACACTGCTTCTCTTTTAACATTTCTGGTAAACTGATGTCTCTTTGATCATTCAATGTTTCTTTCAGTTGTAATAACATAGTCTCTGATTATTTCTAGTTCTTTAATATATCCTTAGTTTCTTGACCTTCTTCATAGTTTTCTTGTCTCATGTTCATCTTTTCAACTTTAGCAATCATTCTAGGGAAATCCAAAACCTTATTATCAACAGCTTTACACCAAAGACAAATAGGACCTATACCAGGGCATTCCTTAGCAACATGTCTCGATCTTCTGTAGTTATAACACAATGTCAATCCTCTCTTTCTTTTAAACGATCCCCAACCTTTGTTGTACTGCACACTAGGATCACAATGATGGACCTGCAATCTGCAAGAATTCTTTCTAGGGTCCTGCATCCACTTGTTAGTCCAATTTTTTTTCTATGCATAGGAATAACATATCTTTAACTATCTCTATCAAATTTATTCAGATCAAGTCTTCTTTCTTCTAGCTGTGTCCTAGTTTTTAGACTAGGACAAAATCTATCAAACATACCTAAATTCATACTTTTGAAGAAAAACAAAATTCCACGTATCTTATCTTTACAAGAGAATAAATATTTAAGATCTTACCTCTTTTCTTCAGAATAGACTTCTTTTTATTAGCACAGGGCTTCACAATATTATTAGAATACTACTCACTACAACAATAGATTTACGCACAAAGATTTTTATCTTTCTTCAGTTCCCAACAATCATAGTTTTAGGTCCCGTCAATAGAACCATTTGTTGGCACAAGGGCAGACCAAGGGTTCAATGCTTCAAGAATGCACCAAAAAACCCTAACTATCGGCCCTTTCGGCAACACCTACGAAGCAGATGGAGTCGCACCTGAGGTAGAGGCAAGGGGGGTTGTAGGAATCAAGTGTCTACAACCTAGTTGGGACATAGATCTGTGATCAAAACACTTAACAAAGAACTTAGCCAATAACATGCATTAGTTCATAAATCCATTCACATCGCAGATTAAACCCTAAGTACACAACAACCCAGTAATAATCAGATCAAACACTTCCAAGCACATAGCATTAAATTAGATCTAGCATTCATTTACCATCAATAGATCACTAAGCATCCATACATCTACCTAATATACATCAATATCAGTGTACTAAGTAGATAAATACATAAACAACATGAATAACATTGAACAAAGCACATCGACAGATGATATACGTGGTTCACCCGAGTGTGGGGCTACGTCCACCAACTTCTTCTTCTTCTTTATTAGTCTTCAAGCCTCTTACATTCCTTTGCTCCTATGCACAAAGACACATAGCCAACTCCACAAAGAATAGGAGATCTGAGCGCACCTCGCTAGATCCTCCTTCCCCGAATTAGGTCAGGGCACAAAGCCTTACACAGTCTGCACATAAATTCTCTTACAATCACTTGCACTTAGCTCTACAAGTCTTATCATACTCTAGTCATGCACTAAGCCAATGACCTCAAAACTGACCTATACTTACACTGCCTGCTACTTATTTATACATTGTAAAAAAGGCCTAAGCATGAGTAAATCCATGGGCCGACATCCCATACCCGTTACATAAATCCTAAAAACCCAAAAAACTCATAAAATGGGCGAGATCCTGGGATCTCCGTCTTCGACCAGCCTGTCAAAATCCCCAAAATGGTCAAACACAACCAACATTTCCTCAAAACTTGGTCGAAGACCAACAAGATGCACAAAAAAAAATATATGTCTTCGAATATAGACAAATCCTACTAGAACTTCACCTCTGATAATGGCTATGTTTTGTTTCCCATTATCATGTATTTTGTTACTATCGAATATATAACTTCGATGATGGTAAATTTATGACAAATAATGGGACATAGTTCTTTGTATTGATAGTAGATGTATTCAACATACTATTGAACCAAGTAAATCTTATAATTCATTCATTTATCATTGTAGTATTTATGTATGTTATGTGACCAATGTTTATTGTTTATAATTTTTATAAATTATGATACGATTTAGGAAGCAGTGTAGTTATTTAATATTAATGTGGTTATTATTATAATTTTCAGTATTTAATATTTTAAGTACTTATGTATGTTATATGAAAAATGTTCATTGTTTATATTTTTTTATATATTATGATATGATTTAGGAAGTAATGTAGTTATTTAATATCAATGTGGTTATTATTATAATTTGCAGTATTTAATATTTTAACTATTGGTATTGGTATTGGTATTGGTATTGGTATATAGTGCAGTTTTGGACAACTTAATAAATGATTTTTAATGTATTTTATTTGGTTAGTTTTTATTGAAGGGTTTTTAATATATATATAATTGGAAAACTAAGAGTTTAAGGAAGTTTATTTTGACGTAATTTTTTTCTCTTGCATTTTCTAAAAAATGAGGCTTTTCATGTCAATAGTTGTGACTCCTTGTGAGTTTGATGATGGGTCTTCCAACCTTTGTCGCACACTAATGTTGATAAGGAAAGACGAGTGTTCACTCCTTGAGCATGTTTTCAAGTCACCTCTTCCTTTCCCAAACACAACCAAAATCTTTTTCAATCAATCAATGTAAATAAAGTAAGATGTGATGCCCATTGGTGTCGCCCATCACCACTGTTTGCCCAAGGTGCTCCTACCCACACCCAAATGTTTTTGTTCACCCAACCGATTGCTCCCTTCCTTGTACTCTTCATCTATCTGCCACCAAATATTCTGAGGGAGTGAACATGTGTGTTGCCAAATATTCCAAGGAAATGAGCACACTTGGTGGGTGCCATAGGAGACCCTTACAATATCAACTTTCTAGCAATATCAATTGGCAACTTCTAAAGTCTCAGTTTATCAACCCTTTAGACATCATTAAAATGACATTTCCAAGATAGATGAATATCTCACAAACGTTGTACATTTAAATGTAAATACAACGAGAATATTTACTAATATTGTCAATAAAGTCACATTTACAAAATTATGTCAAAGTTTAAGTGGATTAAAAGAGGATGATATTATTGAAAGATCTATTATTGAAAGGTCTCATTCCAATGTGTAAAAAATGAAATAACATCATATAACATAGAAAAACAGAGAGCATCCATTGCACAGGATTCACACATAGAAAATAGTTTGTATTGCACACTCACACACATATATTACATGTATATATAGTTGGAGTGAGATCCAAATAATTCTAATATCTCTTACAAAACTTCAAGCCAATCCCCAAACTTAGCACACAACATTAATGTGAGCATTATCTCTAACAATATAAATGTTATTTTTCCACCCCGAGTGTAATAATGGGAAACTAAGCATCTCTTGGACTTTAAACTGAGGTGTCAATCTAGCTTTGCCTTTCCTTATCCCATGAGAGTGAATGATAGTTGATGCTTGATTGGTATGGTTTTAACTATAAACAATTTTCATATTCGTTGAAATCTATATTATTTTTGTTAACATGTTTTTTACAGTTATATTTATATAACTGTATATTTATGCTATGTCTATTTCACTAGTTAGTCATATAATGTGATATCAAAACTTAGTTTCAATGGATTTTCAGTACTATATCTTTCTTTTAGTGCTGAAATTCATTGCAAACTCTGAAGCCATGGTTTGGTGTTATTGAGATGGATCAGGTGGCAAATACCTGACTTCTCCACAATTTGTTATCCATTTGGATGACAGGTTGTGTAATGCAAAATAATATATGGTTAGCATGTGACTCTTAAGAGTGAAATGACAGGTCATAGTATGTATAAAACTAATGGATTTCGAATAATGAAGTTTAAATAATGCAAAACATTTACTCACTAAAGTAACAAAAAAATCATAGACCAACCCATTAGGCCACATTTTCCCTCGAAATTACGGTGATAAAAATAGAGAAGGCCAATGCCTTTAACAATAACAATAGTGTGCTGATCTGTGCTAAACTTGTCTTCTTGTTGTAGTTTTAGCCATCGTACTTTGAAGGACAATTTTCTATGTCAGGTTTAGAATTTTTAAAATTTCTAGAATATTTTTTATTCATGTATGCTTTTAGCCAACAGAACGGCCAGGCCACCCACTTGTTTTTGCATACATAAGAGTTTTTTTACTTTCAATTATCCTTTCTTTGTATAGAATTATTTTAATTAAAAAGGATATTGAAATATTTTATTTGTATCTCATAGTGAAATAATTTTTTTGTTATTAATATTTTTTTAAATATCACCTCACACTGAAGGAATTACCAAATTTTTCTCCATGCACTTGATGTGGACACATGACCAGCCACTATTATTATATTTCAATATAACTATATCTCCACAAACTTAAAAAAATTATATGAAAATGACTCATTTAATAATGTTTGTTCAATGTCAATATATTGTTTTGTTTTTCTGGCATGTCTACCATCACTACCTAAAAAATGAAAACATCACAACCATTTTTTAATGTGAAATTTCATAAAATTCATTAATAATATAAATACATATATAAACTTTGTACAATTTTTTTTTTTTATTGAACACTCCATAACCTAATCATAGACATCCCACAAAAGCTGAGCACAAAAGCCAAATAAAATTTACTTCCCATTAATTTCGTACTCAATGAGACTCTGCATAAAACAAATATTTACCATTAAAATATGGGCGAATCCAAATCCGAGGAAGTATAAAACAAAACATATCTTTCCCATATGGAAAATTACAGCTATTCACATATTAAGATGCATAGAACGAAATATATCTCTTCGAATATGGCCAATTCCTGCTAGAACTTCACGTCTAATAATGACCACGTTTTGTTGCCCATTATCATGTATTTTGTCACTGTCGAATATATAACTTCGATGATGGTAAATTGATGATGATAAATTTATGATAAATAATGGGAGAGAGTTCTTTGTATTGATATTAGATGCATTCAAATGTTGAATATATCAACGAATTTTTCAGATTTAGTAGATATGAGCAGATTTAGTGGAGTTTTTTGTGTGGTAGTTTGTTCAATCAAATCTGCCAATTTGATATGAACCCATAAATTTAGAATTAGTTATGTAATTAATCTAATTGTGTTTATTATTGATGTAAGCCCGTAGAGGTATAAAGGGAAATTGAGGAAATGGTGCAATGAAGAGGTTTGTGAGATGAGTGTGAGCCTGTTGTAATCTCCTTGATCTGAATAATAAGACAACCGATATCTATGCTTGGTGGATGTAGGCCAACGTTTGGGTGAACCACGTAAATTGTTGTGTTTCTTGTCTGCATTATTATTGATTGTCTTATGTGATATTTGTGTTTCCGCATTTGAAAATATAACAAGTGGTATCAGAGCGGGTTTGAGGAGAAGGCAATCGAGGGCGTGTCAATCTCCAAATTTCTGCAGGTCTCTCCTCTCGAAGGTCACGGCGGCCAGTAATACACTTCACGTGCGGGTAAATTTTTCACATTTATGCAGGCTAGCAAATATGGGAGGTGCAATGGCTCTTTCAAAATTTTCGCAGTCAAGCATCACGGGAGGTGTGGTGGCTCTTTCACAATCCCCATTCAAGTATCACGGAAGGTGCAACGGCTCCTTAAAATTTTCCCATGCAGAGTGCTAAGTTCGAAATTGAGAAGTTTAATGGAAAGAACAATTTCTAGATCTGGAAGGTTAAGATGCACGATCTTCTCGTGCAACAAGGCATGGTAAAGACACTTTTGGAAAAAGAAAAACAACCCGCGTCCATAACAGACGAAAACTGGGATGAGATGGATGAGAGAGCACTGAGTGCCATACGCCTGTGTTTGGCCGACGATGTACTGTTCAACATTGTCTCGGAGAAGACAACATTTGGTTTGTAGTCAAAGATGGAAAGCCTGTACATGACGAAATCCTTGACAAACAAGATCTTCCTGAAAACGAAATTGTACAGTTTGCGCATGAAGGAAGGTACGAAGATAGATGATCATTTGAATACTTTTAATACTCTCTTAGTTCAGTTGACTAGCATGGGAGTAAAATTCGAATTTGAAGATAATGCAATTACATTATTGTGTTATTTTCCCGCGTCATGAGATCATTTTGTTACCTCTATTAGTTTTAGTTCAACAAAAATGATTGAGTTTGATGATATTGTTGGAGATTTACTATCTCAGGAAACAAGGAAGAAATCCAATTCAGAAAGGTCTCTACATCTGAGGCGATGGTGGTCAGAGGTAGACCTAAAGAAAGAGGACACGGTCAGAGGGATTTCTTTCGATCAAATTTGAAGGGAAGAAAGAGCAAGCTTAAGTGTTAGTTCTGTGGAAAATATGGACACCTGAAGAAGGACTGTTGGAAGCAACAACAAGCCTCCAAAAAAGACCCCCCAAAAGAGATGAAGGAAGCAAATGCAACCGAAACAGGTTCAGCAACAGGTTCAGGTACGAATGATGAAGTTTTATCAATTAGTATTGGTTCACATTATGATCAACAGTGGTTATTAGATTTTGGTGTTTCAAACCACATGTGTCTTCATAGACACTCGTTTATTACTTATCAGTTTATAGATGGTGGAATAGTTTACATGGGAAATGATATCTCGTGTAAAGTTGTGGGAATTGGTAGAATTATGGAACTGTTAAAATATTAACTGATGTAAGACATGTACCTGAGATTAGGAAGAACCTAATCTCTTTGGGAGTCTTAGACATAGGAGGTTATAAGATTATTGTTTAAGGAGGAGTTATGAAGGTCTATAAAGGAATTCTATTGGTTATGAAAGCAAAGAAGGTCGGTAACCTGTTTCTGTTAGAAGGGAGGACTGAATCAGATCATGCGACAACCGTAACTGAGAATAACAATGATTATGTTCGAATGTGGAATCAACGATTGGGCCATATGAATGAACAAGGATTAAAGGTATTATCTGATCACAAGTTACTTCCTAGTCTAAAGTCTTTAAAGTTAGATTTATGCAAGCACTGTATTTATGGAAAACAGAATAGGTAGAAATTTAAAACTGGAAGACATACCAATAAGGGAATTCTTGACTATATCCATTATGATGTTTGGGGACCATCCCCTACTATTTCATATGGAGGATCATCATATTTTGTAACATTTATAGATTATTTCTCTAGGAAGGTGTGTATCTATATGTTAAAGAGTAAGGCTGATGTATTTACAGTTTTCAAGCAGTTTAGAGCTTTAGTGGAAAAGAGAATTGGTAGATCCATTAAATGTTTAAGAACTGATAATGATGGTGAATTTATGTCAATGCAGGTTGGGGATTATTGCGAGGAATTTGGGATCGATAGGCATAAAACCATTGCCTATACTCCTCAACAAAACGTATTTGTTGAACGCATTAACATGACTCTTCTAGAGAGAGCAAGGAGTATGATGAGTAATGCCAAATTGTAGTAGGAACTGTGGGCAGAAGCTATATCTATAGCTTGTTATCTGGTGAATCGATCACCATCAACAACAATATAATGAAAAATTCCTGAAGAGGTATGGATAGGTCACCCTTGTAATTATTCTAATATTAAAGTTTTTGGTTGTGGTGCTTATGCTCTAATTTCCAAACATCAGCGCTCTAAATTAGATCCAAAATAAAAAAAGGTTTATCTTTGTTGGATATGGTGATGGTATTAAGGGGTATATGTTGTGGGATCCTACTGCCTACAAGATCACCATTAACAAAGATGTAATATTTGATGAATCATCTCTCATCAAATCAAATGTAGATGTTCAAATGAAATAGGAAGAAGCACCAAAGTATCATCAAATTCAATTTGAAACCAATGAAGTTGAACATGAACAAGTTTTAGAAGATGTTCATGAAGAGTATCCTACAGCATAGGAAGACATGGTTTATAATGATAGTCAACAGATTGTGGATGAGCCACAAACTTCCCTAAAGAGGTCTACATGGGTCAGAAATCCTTCAAGAATGTATGATGATTTTGTTTCATTAGTTTCTTTAAGTACTAATGATGATGAACCTTCGTGCTATTAGGAAGCTATGAAGGGTTCGAACAATGATAAATGGAAAGAAGCGATGAAGGCTGAAATGAAGGCATTAGAGAGGAATGCTACATGGGACCTGGTAGAACTTCTAAGAGAAAAACAAACTGCAGGTTGCAAGTGGGTCTACAAGCTGAAGAAGGGTGTTGATGATAAGGTGGAAAGGTACAAAGAAAGGTTGGTTGCAAAAGGGTATTCTAAAAAATAAGGTATTGACTTTCATGCAATTTTTTCACCATTTGTAAAGACTGTTTCAATTCCAATTGTGTTAGCATTAGTTGCATTGCTTGATTTGGAGTTGGAGCAACTAGATGTTAAAACTTCTTTCTTACATGGAGATTTGGATGAGGAAATTTACATGGAACAACCTGAAGGGTTCATTCAGAATCATAGCAAGAAATTTGTTTGCAGGCTCAAGAAATCATTGTATGGTGTAAGGCAGTCGCCCAGACAATGGTACAAGAAATTTGGCTCTTTCATGGTGAGTCATAATTATACAAGGAATGAGTATGATCATTGTGTCTACTTTAAGAAATTCAATAATGGCATATTCATTATCTTGGTATTGTATGTTGATGATATTCTTTTATCAAGCAAAAACATGACTGAAATCAACAGGTTAAAGGCTCAGATGGCTAGGACATTCTATATGAAAGATCTAGGAGCAGCAAGGCAAATTTTGGGCATGGAGATATTCACAAATAGGAGGAATGACAAGCTTTGGTTGTCACAACATAAGTATGTTGAGAAGATAATTTTGAGGTTTGGTATGAACGATGTGAAACCAGTTTCAGTCCCTTTGGATTTCCATTTAAAGATTTCTTCAAGTTTATGTCCTGGTACAAAAGAATAAAAGGAATATATGTCTAGAATACCATATGCTATTGCAGTAGGAAGTCTAATGTATGCAATGGTTAGTACAAGGACAGAAATTTCACATGCAGTTGGGTTTTCAGTAGGTTTATGGAAAATCCAGGTAAAGAGCACTGGGCAGCAGTGAAATGGGTGCTTCGGTATCTAAGGGGAACAAGTGATTATTGTATCACCTATAATAGTGGTTGTGAATCAGTCTTTGGATATGTTGATTCTGATTTTGCAGGTGATTTGGACAAGAGTAGGTCGACTTCATGATATGTCTTTACTCTTGCAGGTGGAGCTATTGGTTGGATGTCAAAGCTACAAAACATTGTCGCTTTATCCACTACATAAGCAGAATACGTAGCTTCTTCACATGCTTGCAAAGAGACAGTTTGCTTGAAAGGTTTGTTTGGTGAGTTTCGAAGGATGCAGGACAAAGTAAAGTTACTTTGTGACAGTCAGAGTGTTATTCACTTGGCTAAGAATCCAACCTATCATAGTAAAACAAAACATATACCTATCAAGTACCATTTTGTAAGACAGGTCATTAGTGAAGGTGGAGTCTCTCTTGAGAAAGTGCATACAAAAGAAAACTATGCAGACATGTTCACAAAACCAGTACTGTTAGAGAAGCTACGATGGTTCTTGGCTTCTCTTGGCTTGCAAAAAAGGTGATGAACAAAAGCAGGAGCAAGGTATCAGGTTAATTGTTGTCAAGGTGGAGATTGTTGAATATGCCAAAGAATTTCCTAGATTTAGTAGATATGAGCAGATTTAGTGGAGCCTTTTTTGTGGTAGTTTGTTCAACCAAATCTGCCAATTTGGTATGACCGCACAAGTTTAGAATTAGTTATGTAACTAATCTAATTTTGTTCATTATAAGCCCATAGATGCATAAAGGGAAATTGAGGAAATGGTGTAATGAAGTGGTGTGTGAGATGAGTGTGAGCCTACTGTAATCTCCTTGATCTGAATAATAAAACAACCGATACCTATGTTTGGTGGACGTAGCCTAACATTTGAGTGAGCCACGTAAATTGTTGTGTTTTTTGTCTGCATTATTATTGATTGTCTTATGTGACATTTGTGTTTCTGCATTTGCAAATATAACATTCAACATACTATTAAACCACATAACTCTTATAAATTTTTTTATTTTTTTTTAGCATTGTAGTATTTATGTATGTTATATGACAAATGTTTACTGTTCATATTTTTTATATATATTACGATATGATTTAGTCATTGTTTATATTTTGTATATATTATGATATGATTTAGTGAGTGTTTATATTTTGTATATATTATTTAATATCAGTGTAGTACTTATCCTATGTTATATGACAAATGTTTATATTGTTTAATTTTTTATATATTATGATATAATTTAGGAAGTAGTGTAGTTATTTAATATAAATGTAGTTATTATTATAATTTTTAGTATTGAATATTATAATCATTGGTATGTAGTGTAGTTTTGCACAAATAAATAAAATCTTTTTAATGTGTTTTATTTGGTTAGTTTTTTTTTTTTTTTTTTTTTTTTTTTTTTATTATAGAAGGGTTTTTAATATAAATATAATGAGAAAACTAAGAGCTGAAGCTAGTCTACAAATTATATGGTTTTCTGGAAACCATCTCAATTGGTACTAGAGCATAATGTTCTTATCGATTGACCTACACTTACCACTAATTCTACACTTTGGTAGCTAAAATATTTGTAGTTACTTAAGTTTAATCTACACTTATCACAAGGCTATCATGACTAAATTATAACTCTAGCAAACTCGAAGTTGTTGGAGAAATGTTGCTCCACATCTAGAATTTTTTATTATTGTCCCATTATTTGTCATAAATCTATCATTTTTGAAGTTATGATTGTGAAAATCTCAATGAAACCTTTGAACAAGTTTTTAGAGAAAAAGACAAATAAGGGAAGTGAAAATTTATGAACTTCAAGATTTTAATGAAAACTAGAAATTTCACCTCTTAACTAGAGGTTTCCCAAATCTTAACCCTATGAATTTTGATACCAAATTCTACTATAAAATATAATAAAAAATAAGAGTAAAAGTGGAAAATATTTCAACCTTTAGCAACATAAGGTACAAAGTTTTAGGCTTCTAGGAAAATTATACCATGTTGTTAGGGTCCTAACCCGCACATAGGTAGAACAATATATCCGGATGTAATAAAGGTCAATATTAACAAGGCCTTTCAATAAAATAGAATAAGGCGGATGTAAGAAGACCTAATAGAAGCTTTCACTTCTAGAAGGATCTTCCTCTAGATGCTTCTTTTAATAGATATATTTAGTATACATAAGAGTCGAGGGTATGAGAACCCTAGGTTTGATAATATTGTAATAGAGCGTTGCTCAACTGGAGGTTTCCCCCTCGAAGAGGCCTGTGAAAATTTCTTTCAGAATCAAAGTGTTATTTATGTTTTTGTTCTTATATCATTTCAGTGTTGTTGTGGTGATTGTTCTAGTTATATTGTTGTTATTCTACCATTTCTAGAATTTTATTTATGTTATGCATACTTTTTATATCTTGTATATTACAAGTGGTATCGAAGCACATTCCTCGGCAGAAAGTGTGGGTTAATTTTTTTTTCAGGGTAGAGACGTATTCCAACGTCGTTAAGCCACAACGATCTGTCATTACGCGCATAAACCCGTGGTTGAGGGATTCATACACGCAGAAAATACAAGTGGTACTTATGCGCACATCTATTGGCCACCCTTGTAACCCCTGTTGGTACCCCTTCGAGTGGTAGTGCATCAGAAAACACCTTTGTACAGATCATCCTAGATTACCTAAAACCCTCTATAGATAAACTGATCGGCCTCTTGACTTCTATAGTGTCACTGAAAACAACATTCGGGAAGATACTCTCTAGTACTTGGGTAGTCAGGTAGTACGGCTAAGGGTACAATCTATCCTCCTTAGTTAGTGCCCTGAGATATCGGGCCGAGTACTACTATTGGACCCCGCATGTATATCAGTGAGCTATAGCACAGGGCAAACCCTTGTTTGTAGAACCCTTGAATACCTAACCCTTGGGGACAGAAATATAAACAAATTAAAACATATAAGATCTATTGCCGCGCAATTGTGTTCAGGTTGTCAAATCACTACACATTTCTTCCTGGTTAATCATTTTGGCATTTCATCACTGTAGTATTCTTCAGACTGGAGTATAACTCTGTAGGTGTAAAAAAAAAAAAAAAGTCTGGAAATTGTTTCACCATTATTTGAGACCTATTCCATTGGATTCATCTCTTCTCCCTTATCACACTCATCCATATCATTTTTCGGCAAATTTTTTTACCCCGCCCACCCCTTTTCAGTTCCCCCATCCTCATGGCCCATACCCGTAGCCAATACTTGGAAGCTCGCTTCAACACCTTGCAATCTTGTCTCATCGAGACCCAAAAAGAAGTGAAACAACTCAGTGCCAATGTTGTTGCCATCAATACAACCATGCAGTCCTTATTGGAAGAAATCAAACAAGACCTCACCACCAAACTTGAATCTATCTTTTCAGCACTCTGCACCAAACTACATATCCCTACAGATAACCCTTCCTCTTCCTCACCTCCACATACTAAAGGTGACCATTCCTCTCATTCCCATAACCTTCAGAACCATGTCTTTCAACGTGACCTATGCCTTTTGTGTTTGGATGTGACCAAATTTGATGGCTCAGACCCCACTGGTTGGGTAACCCAAATGGAACATTATTTCTCTTTATACGGCATTACAAATGACTTGGCCAAACTTCGGTATGGTGTTCTCCATCTATATCAAGAACGTTGGTAATGGTGGCAATGGAGAAAAAATTCTCGTTAAGGGTATATTGCTTGGACACACTTTGTGGCAGAGCTTTATGAACGCTTTGACACTGACACCAACCATTTGGGCCATTTGACAAAGTTGAAACAATTAGTAATAGTGGAATAATTTATAGCTACCTTTGAGCTCCTGTCTTTTAGAACAAAGGGCATGTCTGATGCCTTTTTTCAAGAATGTTTTATCAGCGGTCTCAAGGATGAGATTCGGGCCCATGTCCTTATGGCTCGGCCTCAGAGTTGGGTGGAGGCTACTAAAAGAGCTAAAGAAGCACAATAGGTTGTATCTTCTCAAAACCAAAAACCCTCCTTTATCCCTCACCCTAAACCAATAAATCCCACTATTCCCTCTGCTCCACTAAAGATCCAAAAATTGACCAGGGCTGAAATGGTTGAATGCCAACTCAAAGGCCTTTGTTATAACTGTGATGAAAAATATTTCCCGGGCCACAAGTGTAAACAACAAAATCTTTTTATGGCCATCTCTGAGGATATTTCAGAAGAGGAAGTAGAAACTCCCCTTGTGTTTGAGTCAGCTGAATCCACTGACATAATCCCTCCCTCACACCCTCCCGAAGTAGAACCGGTCATTTCCCTCAATGCTCTCACTGGCTTCTCCGCTCCCCAAACCCTCAAGCTAATCGGTTACATCAAGCATCGAAAGGTCATCATTCTGGTTGATAGTGGCAACACCCATAATTTTATTCATCACTGCATTACCCAAGAAACTCATTGCTACATCCATGCCGTCAATAATTTCCAAATCATGATTGCCAATGGTGGTTCCATGAAATGTGGAGGGCATTGTGAAAATGTGCGTCTCCAAATTGGTGACTACCACCTGAAATCCCATATGTTTTCTATCGACATGGGAGGTTGTGACATTGTGTTGGGGGCATACTGGCTAAGGACTTTCAGTCCCATTCTCATGGATTTTAAAGACTTGACCATCCAATTTTACCAGAAGGGCCACCAATATAAGTTCCAAGGCATCACCACCGGTTCACCTGAGATCATTAGTTCCCATCGCATGGAAAAGCTGCTCAAAAAAGGTCATTCTGGTGTTATCAACCAACTCCATGCCATACAAGCAACAGAGACACCCTCGGTCCCGCAAGACCTCCAAGCCATCCTTTCTAAACATCAATTGGTATTTTCCATTCCCTAAGGACTCTCTCCTTCCCGTGGTGTTCATGATCATTCTATTCCCCTTGTACCCGGAACCCTTCCTCCCAATATCCGTTCGTATCGTCACCCCTTTTCCCAAAAAAATGAAATTGAGAAAATGGTCCAGGAACTCATTAATGCAGGCATTATCTGCCCTATTACGAGACCCTACTCTTCTCCTGTGGTCATGGTACTAAAGAAAGAAGGTTCTTGGTGAATGTGTCCTCACTTTCGTGTCCTCAACAAACTTACCATCAAAGACAAATTCCCCATTCTTGTCATTGATGACCTCCTGGATGAATTGAGCGGCGCCCAATTATTCATTAAACTTTATCTTTGTTTGGGCTACCACCAGATACGTATGAAAGATGCAGGCAATCCCAAGACTACCTTTAGAAGTCATGAGGGCAACTATGAGTTTCTAGTCATGCCCTTTGGCTTGTGTAATTCCCCCTCCACCTTCCAAAGCCTCATGAATAATGTCTTCCGTCCTTTTCTCTGCCATTTTGTCTTAGTTTTATTTGATGATATCCTTATCTATAGAAAAACATGGACAAACCATCTTGCTCATTTGGATCGAGTTCTCCATCTACTCTCTCAGCACCAACATTTCCTGAAACAGTCTAAATGTGATTTTGGCGCCTCAGAAGTATAATACTTGGGTCATCTGGTTGGCAAGGATGGCATCAGGGTGGATCCTAAAAAGATTGAAGCTATGCAAGATTGGCCTCACCCAAAGACTCTTAAGAGTTTGCGTGGATTTCTGGGCTTAATAGGGTATTATCGCAGGTTTGTTAAGAATTATGGGAAGATTGCAACACCTCTCACTGCTCTCTTCAAAAAGAACTCTTTCACTTGGACTCTAGCTACTGCTCAAGCTTTTCAAACCTTCAAGATGGCCATGTGCACCACTCTAGTCCTCACCCTTCCCGATTTCACAAATAACTTTTTGTTGGAATGTGATGCCTCTGGGAAAGGAATTAGTACTGTCCTTATGCAAGAGGGTCGACCTTTGGCCTTTACCAGCAAGCAACTATCTAAAAGAAATCTGGGCAAATCCATTAATCAAAAGTAAATGTTCGCTATTTTTCATGTCGTTGATCTATGGCACCCTTATCTATTGGGGTAACGTTTCTAAATTAAGACAGACCATCAAAGCCTCAAGTTTTTTCTGGAACAAGGCATTTCCTCCCCAGAACAATAAAAATGGGTGACTAAGCTCTTTGGATGTGATTATGAGATCATTTACAAGAAAGGAAAAGACAATGTGTTTGTGGATGCACTTTCCCAAAAATATGAAGATGAAGGATCCCTTTTTTCTCTTTCATTCATTGTACCAGATTGGCTCCAAGCCGTTCTCCAGGACTGGCTACAAGATCCCAAAAGTTCGCATTTGATCCAACAATTGTAGTCCAATGCTCCAGCTTCCCTAGGGTACTCTTGGCTCCATGATGAACTTCGATACAAAGTTTGTTTGTATTTAAGTAAATAATCAAATCTTAAATCCATGGTACTTTCTGAGCTTCATGCTACACCTACAACAGGGCACTCCGAGTTCACCAAAACCTATGATAGGGTCAAATGTTCATTTTTCTGGGATGGTATGAAATAGGACATTCGTAATTTTGTCACTGAATGTGATGTGTGTCAACACAACAAAGGAGAAACAATCAAGTCTCTGGGCACACTACAACCGCTCCCAATTCCATCTGCTATTTGGAAGGATATCTCTATGGATTTTATTACCGGCTTACCCAAATCGGGAAATAAATTAGTCATGATGGTGGTTGTTGATCGCCTTTCCAAGTATGATAATTTATGTGCCCTTTAACACCCATTTAAAACATCCATGGTGGCTCAAATTTTCATGGATCAGGTCTTCAAGCTTCATGGCATGCCGCACTCTATTTTTTTTTATCACGACCCAACTTTCACAAGCAATTTTTTGCAAGAAATGTTCAATATACAAGGCATCGAATTGCATCTCATCACAACTTATCATCCCCAGACTGATGACCAAACGAAAGTTGTCAACAAGTGTTTGGAAACATATTTGAGGTGTTTTTCCTTGGAAAAGAAAAATCAATGGGCTCAATGGTTACCCCTAGTTGAATGGTGGTACAACACTTCATACCATACAACTACACACATGACTCCTTTTGAAGTGGTATATGGACAGAATCCAGCTTCATTTTTCTCATACTTACTGTGTGCCTCGAAGGTCCAGGCGGTTGACTGAACACTTACAGCTCGAGAGGATATTCTTCGTATCCTCAAAGAGAATTTGGTCATGGAACAGAATGTAAAAATTTCGATACAAAT
>JZKD02S1679852.1:218848-233598 GCA_000966675.3 Picea glauca | reverse complement strand
CTCCTGCATCATACTCCCCTTGACAAAAATTCATGGACTCCTATCCATGAGCTCTTGCACTGACTTTTCATGCTTCTGGATATCAGCTTCATTTTCCCAACTAGCATATTCTATTGGGCGTCCCTTCCACTTGACCAGATACTCAAAATAGGTCTTCCTCTTGGTCTTTTTTCCAATCCTCTGATCAACAATCTTCTCCATCTATGGTTTTTCTTCTATAGGCATTTGTTTCTCCTACTGAATATTCTCTTGATCTTCTGATCCCTCTATGTCATCTTTCCTGTAAGAGTACAGGTCTGAAACATTGAATATGGGTGATATTCTCACATCATATGACAACTCAATCTCATAGGCATTTTCATCAAACTTCCTCAATATCTTACATGGTCCTATCTTCTTCATATTTAACTTATTATATGTTCCCCTAGGGAACCTTTCTTTCTTGATATGTGCCAGAACCTTATCTCCTACTTCAAATTGAAGTTCTTTGTGATGTTGATCATCTCTGTGCTTGTACTCTTGGTTAGAATTCTACAATTGTCCTCTGATTTGGATATGGAGCTTCTGCATTTATACAACAAAATATTCTTCTCTATCACTCCTGATCTCACTATGTTCCAAGTTTCTCAACTCAGATACTCCCCTAGGTGGCATTCCCTACAATATTTGTAATGGGATCTTTCCAGTGCTCCTGTTTGGTGAGTCATTGCATGCAAATTCTGGTTGTGGAAGAATCTAATCCCATTGATTATGATGCTTAGTGACCAGACTCAATAAGTTTCCCAAACTTTTGTTTAACACCTCAGTCTGTCCATATGGCTGAGGGTGATAAGCTGAGATGAAGGACAAACCCGTCTCCAACTTCTTCCATAGTGTTCTCCAAAAATGACCAACAAATTTTGTGTCTCTGTCCAAGACAATGCTTCTAAGTAGGCCGTGAAGTCTCACAACATCCTTGAAAAATATATTTGCAACATGTGTTCCATCACTGGTCTTCTGGCATGGGATAAAGTGTGCCATCTTTGAAAATCTATCCACCACCACAAATATGGAATCAAATATTTTTTGCGTTCTTGGTAGTCCCAACACAAAATGCATGCTTATTTCATCCCAAAGCCTGTCTGGTATTGGAAATGATTGATACAATCCAGTGTTCTTTCTTTTTCCATTTTCATGTTGGAAGATTCTACATCTGTTCACAAAATTTATCACTTATGTTCTCATACCGATTTTTCACAAAATTTATCACTTATGTTCTCAACTTTTCAAATGTTTTATCATGGTTGAAATGTCTAGCCAATCCTCCACTATGCTTTTCCTTCAAAAGGTTATCCCTAATTGAGCATTTTGGTATGCACAATTGATTGCCTTTGAACAACAATCCCTCTTGAATCATATAATCTATCCACTAGCTTGTGTCTCCCATCACAGGATTTTCACATGCTTCGTATGCTTCCTTGAAATATGGATCATTACAATACATATCCTTAAGGTGTTCAAACCCCAAGGTCTTCACCTGAAATTCCTGTAGAATCAAACATCTCATGCTCAATGAATCAACTAATTTTTTAGCATTCCCAACAATATGTTTTATGACAAAAGTAAAATTCTACATAAACTCAATCCACTTTGCATGCCTCTGATTCAATTTTTCATGTTTGGTTATGAATTGTAAAGCCTGGTTATCTCTATACAAGAAAAATTCTTGTGGGACAAGGTGATGTCTCCATTTCTTTAAGGCTTGAATTATGACATAAAACTCATTATCATATGTGGAGTATTTTCTCTTGGTCTCATTCATATTCTCACTGAAATAGGCAACAGGTCTATTATCTTGACTCAAAACGGCTCTGATTGCAACTCCACTTGCATCACATCTCACCTAAAATGTCTTTTCAAAATTTGGAAAGACCAGAATTGGTCATTCTGTTATTTTCTCCTTCAGTATATTGAAGCTCCGCTTGACCTCCTCTATCCATTTAAAAGACTTGTGCTTCTTCTTCATTATATCCATCATTGGTGTACAAATTCCATTGAATTCTCTGATGAACTTCCTATAGAAACTTTCTAATCCATGGAAGCTTCTTACCTCAAACATACTTCTTGGTGACGACCATTCTTTGATTTATTTCACCTTCTCTGGATCCATCTTCAATGCATTTGAAGAGATCACAAAAGCCAAGTAAATGAGTTATGTCTTCATAAAAGAGGACTTCTTCAGATTTATCAACAACTTCTATTGTTGTAGTCTCCTCATCACTAGTGTTAGGTGCCTCAAATGATCCTCTTTATTCCTGCTAAAGATCAGTATATCGTCCATATATACAACCACAATCTTTCCAATGAAATCCTTCAATATTTCATTCATCAACCTCATAAAAGTACTCAGAGAATTTGTTAAACCAAATGGCATAACAATCCACTCATACAAACCTTCATATGTCTTAAATGTTGTCTTCCACTCATCACCTTCTCTCATTCTAATATGGTGATATCCACTTTTCAAATCTATTTTATAAAAGAAATTTTCTCCACTAAAACAGTCCATTAAATCATCCATTCTTGGCAAAGGAAATCTATACCTAATGGTGATCTTGTTAATGGCTCTTGAGTCTGTACACATTCTCCATCCTCCATCCTTCTTTGGACTCAACATAGTTGGTACTGTGCATGGACTCAAGATCTATCTGAACAAACCCTTGTCTAACAATTCCTGGACTTGGTTCTTCACTTCCTCATTCTCTCGAGGTGTCAATCTGTATGCTACCTTGTTTGGAAGACTTGCTCCTAGTATCAAGTCAATATGGTGGCTGATACTTCTGATGGGTGGAAATGAGTTAGGCATCTCATCCACCACTATGTCAGCAAAATTATCCAACAATTCCTGAATTTCTTCAAGCAAATCATCCATCGAAGTACTTGTAAGGATAACTTTGGGTTTACTCACCACAATGAACTACATCTCATGTTCTTTCTTGACTTATTTCAGGAGTTCCTTCTTGCTCATGATAAGTATGCTTGTGATGGATTCCTCTTTCACTTTATTCTTCTCTATTGGTAGCAACATGTGTGTTCTACCATTCTTTTCCAAGGTGTATGTATCCTTCCTCCCATCGTGAATGACATTCCTGTCAAACTGCAATGGTCTTCCCAACAAAATATGGCATACATCCATGGGAATTACATCACATAGAATTTCATCTCTATATCCTCCTATCTTAAATTCAACCAAGCATTTTTCAGTAACCATTACCCGGTGTCATTTCTGCAACCATGAGACTTTATATGGCTTCAAATGTACACTTTTCTCCAGCTCCAATTTATCCACCATCTCCGTGGATACTAAGTTATCAGTGCTCGTACTATCAA
Organism: Picea glauca; assembly: GCA_000966675.3. Taxonomy (NCBI): domain Eukaryota; kingdom Viridiplantae; phylum Streptophyta; class Pinopsida; order Pinales; family Pinaceae; genus Picea; species Picea glauca. Next base: position 230,229 of record JZKD02S1679852.1, on the reverse strand, counting down.
TTATCACCTTGCATACTCTGTCTTTAGTCTTGCAAGTTGTCAAGAGGAGACTATTCCTTTGCGCTGGCCTTTCCCTGCCTCTGGCTTTAAAAGAACCTTTCTCAACATCAAGGATATTCCATCCTCTGCTCCTTCTGCTTCAACATCCCTTCTCCGTGCTTATAAATGGTGTTCTTCACCTCCTCCTTATTTCTTCTTCTCAGAACATTCCCAAGACATGTGTCCTCTCTTTCCACAGACATAACATCTTACCTCTCATCCTCTACTTCGTCCTCTTCCTCTATAAGAGCTTCTTCCACCACCCTATCTTCCTCAGCAACTTCCTCCTATTTCTGAGTGATTATGTGGTTTGTCAGTCTCATCCTTAGACTTATGTGCCTGGTCATGAGTAACTCCCTTGCCTTTGTTTGCGGTTGGGATTTTACCTCTTCCTCACTGGCTTTGTCTTATGGCCAAGTTATCCTCTACCTTCAGTGCAAACTGATAAGAATCCTCCACTTTCCTTATTGACATCATGCTAAGCTCATCTTGGATTTCATGCCTCAGGCCATTTATATATCTGGAAACTTTTTCTTCATCTTTATCTCTTTGTCCAGTTCTAATGTTCAGTCTATAGAACTCCTCTGTGTATTCCTTAATTTTCATACCCTTATGTCTCAGATTCTGCAACTTCCTAAACAGATTGATTTGATAATATTTGGGCATGAACTTAGCCTTCATCTTGGTGTTATCGGATAAATTGGTAGGTGCAGACACTAACAGATCTCCCTAGATTCACCTGGATCTAGAACAAAATAGGACAGGACATGACTCTTTCTCTAATTTGTGGTCATTGAATCTACTACTAAGAAGGAATGAGTAACATAACTTTATATCACTTCCTTAGGTCTCTATTGTTCCCTCTTTGCTCCGGTGCTCTTGTGAAATCAGGTCCAAGACTACAAAAACCAACCCAAGTGAAGATAGCAAAGTATATTCAATGTCAACCTGTGCATATGATCAAGGAGTTATGCAATAAAATAAAAGTGATTTTATGGGAAAGGGACATGCCGCTGTATTATATTAAATGAAAGTAGAAGATACAACCAGATCGGCTTAATGTTTCAAGATTCCTTTCAGTGACCCTTGGTTTCAACACAGACACTTTCTCTACATTTGCATGAAGAAGGTCCAATACCACTTGATAGACCAAATAGAGTCTTCAAGCTTCTATCCCAACAAATTTCTTCACACAATTCTTTCATCAATTATTCATTCAATCTTTATTAACCTTTTCCATGAGAAACCTTTCAATATATAGGAGAATGAGAGGTGGTTAAATGGATGAGGATGATCCCACTAAATCTGAGAAGTTAGTAGGATGCCAACCATGCGAATGCCAACTCATTTTCTAGAAGATTCCCTTCTAGAACCTTCGTGACCTCTTCTCTTTTCCAATCTTTGAAATAGGTTCGCACCCTACCTATAGAGCAGACCATGAACAGTTCGCACCCTAAGTGTGGGTTGCCTGTGAGAATGAAATATTTTTTCACCCTATAACATAGGAAGCCTGCGAACTCATCTTAAAAATGTGTTTTTTGGAAGAAGACAACAGTCACTTTTCTCAGGAAAAAAGTCCTTGTGGGAGCCTGAATACATCACTTGTAGAGACATCACCAGAGTGACCAAAATAATGTGTAATAGAATGCCCCACAAAGTATGAGGTTGGAACTTGTGACAGTCGAAATACTTTGTAAAATGAGTGTGCGTGTCAGAAATAAGGAGGGCACCTAATCATAAACATGTAAACAACCAAGCATCTGCAAAACATAATACCAGTTCTGAGGTAGGCATTCCCATGCTCAGATCACAAATGAATGGAATCATAAACGAAGGTCATGGCCACCAAACGTACACCGTGGATCCATGTCGTCAAAATGCTACATAGCCACCAGGAATACACTGTGGATCTATGTGAGAAGACTTGAATTAAGACATAGCTACGAGACATACAAAGTGGGTTTATGTGCCGATAAAAATCATACATACTCCATCGTAGCCTGGATTAAAAAGATGAGACCCAGGGTCTTCAATCCCATCACCTGAAAGTACAAATCTAGCCATGCGATTACATGTGCTGAAGTCGAACATGGTAGAAACCACTTGATTACTGGTCATTGATGAAAACCATTAACAAGTGCAAGAGAAATCACCATTGATGTCAATGACTCCCAAGGTATAGAAGTACAATCCGAATGAATGCGAATGAATGAGCTGAAGTCGAGCACTCAAGAAAATCTCTCGATCACGGATCAGTGATGTGAAACCCCTGTCGAAAGAGAAGAGACCTGCCATTAAGGCATGCAAGTTCCAAGGTACTAAATGATTTTGAAGTCTCATTTCCGGATAATGAGTGGGACTCGACGGAACAAGACTCGTGACTCGTCACAAGAGGACCTTGATGTATCCCCCATCAATGACACGAAATAACAGATTTTGAGGGTGAAACAAAGTATGAATAAGGGTTGCAACGGACACAGGGAAGGCCGACATAGTAAGAATGGACAACTGCAGATGGCCGACTCAATAGAGGGCTCGTTTGAACTTCTCTTGAACATATGAATGACACGACCAAGGACTTGGCAACACTAACTCAAAGACGAACCAAGATATGACCTTGTAGCAATTCGAACGAGAGACAAATGGATTTCCCAACCCAGATTCAAATGACGAATAGGGGGTGTCATGTTCAAGAGAAACACTTACTGCCATTAATACGAATACGAAAACATATCCCTTTCCCAAAATTTCCCCCACCATATCTGACGAGTACCTCTTTATTTTTACACAAGCTTGAGGAGGATAACATATGCTTATTGATGTAAGTTCATCCTTCAGATGAGTCCCTCAGAGTATATTTAACGAACCCTAGTAAGGAGTGGCTCGGTCCCATTGCGGGTCTTTCAATTTTTGTTTAACGAGTCGAAGGATAGAAAACTCAGGGGTTTTTCATGTTTTGAGAGTCTGAAAAACACTTAAAGAGAACTCTCCCAGTTCATTTTTTGTAAAGGAGTTCGACGAGACCTAAAAAGTGATAAACTATCACCCATCGAACATTTTCTTCAAGTGATTTAACGAGCATGAAAAGAACAAGATCGCTCGACGATCTTTTCATTTTTATGGACCGTGAAAAGAGCTTAAAGGATAGTCCTTTACGTTCGTTGTTTTTGTGTTACCATGACGAGTATGAAAAGACGAGAAAAAGTATACTCGGTTACGTTCTCATATATTTTCGAGCGCGAGAACGAACGAAGACTGAGCTCAAGGTTTTTTCTAAAAAACCCTAAAAAATTAGTCGTACATGTGACAAAAAGGAAAAACACCCATGCCCCCTCGTTCGAAATTCGAAGTTGCTATATTTGCGAAAACCCACACTCACAAGGCTATTAGGGTATTAGGTTTTATAAACAAATCAATAAAAAAAATATAAAAAGTTAAAAAAATATAGTAAAAAGTGAATAAATATGGATGAAAAGGACTCTTTACCATTTCATTGTTGCTTTTCCAAAAACTTGTCCAACATACCTCATTTCCCCCAAATTTCTTTACTCGATTGCGGGACGCACAAGCGATCATTCGGTGAATGGTTTTAGCCAACGAAGTAATCTCTTGATTATCCAGATTTTCCATGGTTTATTTTTGGTTTTTATTGGCAATGTTTTGGGTTTTGAGTCCATTTTAGGTTCTGAACATGCACCCAAGCATTCTCGCAGGTGGGCCAAAAAATGGATTTTAAAGTAAGGTTTTGCTCAATAAAAATTATGCAAGAGTTTAAAACAAGTTGTTGACTTCCCTCTCATGGCTCTTTTGCAGGTGTTTGACCATCACGATGTTGGAATGGAGAGAAAGAGAACATAAGGAGGATGATTCCATTGCCGGGAATGATCCGGGTACAGTCGCTGCCCTCTAGAACTGTGGGCTCTTGAAATTTTTCAAGATCATAGGCATGAGAGCCCAACTCAAGTTGTTGGAATACCTGGTCCACATGTGGGACATGGATAAATAGTTATTTCATGTGGGATTCGATACAATGACACTAGATATCGAGGATATCTACTTTCTGGCAGGGTTGTCATGGCGTGGATACCATGCTACTTTGACCGAAGGTAGAGGCAGCGGACTCCCTATGAGAGAGTATGTTCACCAGTATTGTGTTCCCAAGGTAGAGAGAAGCAAGGGTAAGGTTTCCATTTGGGGGGTCCAAGATCTGACCCTATGAACCATCTTGTTTACTATTGCATGCATGGTTGGGAGTGCAGCTCCACACATGGCTCTCCAAAGCTATTTTCAATATGCCATAGAGTGCACAGAGCCTTGAGTTTTCAACTAGTCAGACGCAGTTCTCTGCAGTATGAAGAGACAATTGACAAAGTGCAAAAGGGGTGACTTGAAGTAGTTTGGGTACGAGTCACTTTTGGTTTCATTCTTCCTTGAGAGGGTCCCACTGCTGCGACTACATGTTGATTGGGGTTTACCGGCCCCACAGGATCCGAGGATGTTGAGTTGGTGTAACCTCATGGCTCAACATGTAGCAGGGCCTATAATCAAGTATAATGATTCATTTTTTTACTGGTTGAGGCCCCAGATGCTGATGATCGATGACTATGCATATGTCGGTTTGGATTTCCGAGGGGATCCGGATTTGGTCTTGCCTAAGGATGCTCAGTGGGGTGACTTAGGTGAGAATTACTCATTTAGATCTTTTTAAATGTTTTTGCAAATTTTATCATATGAAATGATTTTATGCATATTCAAGGACTAATCAAAAAAAAATTTGATGACACATATGTGGGACCATATCAACCTTCAGGAATGTCTCCCATTATAAGGTGAGGAGAAGTGTCTCTAGTGGTGAGATGGGATGCCGAAGACTATGAGGCAGTGGAACAGAACTTAGAGGGGTTGACCGCGGATGTCCCAGACAATGCTATTGGGGAGATCCCGAGACGTTACCAGCGCCATACTCTAGGCGTGTCTGATTCTCTCAGTCGACTGCTCCGTAGGGTAGCTGGAGAAGTTGTGTGTTATCATGACCGTCATCCATGATTCTATTTTATAGAAGCCATGGGCTTCATATTTTTGAGAGTTTGATACTTGGACAGAAACGTTTTGTAAAAACTTTTGATCGTTATATACATATATACAACTTCTATCGACTTATTTTGTGTTGTGTTATACATGTGATGTGTGATTGGTTCATAAATGTCCCAATTGTCTGTCTAACACATATTTAGCTAATGCATCAGTCAATGTATTTAGACATCTAGGAATGTGATAATATTCGATATAATCAAAATAACGTTCCAAGAGGCGAATTCGTAAATATACCCGTAATAAAGTAGGACTTCGGATAGCATAGACATTACTTAACTGTAGTACTACTAGATGCGAATAGAGTGATATAACCAAGTGGTGGATATCAAGAAAAATATCATTAATCAACAATTCGATGATGGCACTATATTCTACAATATTATTGGTTGCACAACCGAGGCACACACCTCGTAGACTGATAAGTTTGTTTGTAAGGGCGTAAATTTCCCATGCAGTAGAAGCAAGGTTCTGAGTACTACGACTAGTGCCATTGGTGAAGCCAATGTGGGGTAGCGAAGACTCTGACATATGGAAACCAAACACAACACGAGATAAGCAGTTGAGGGAAGAGACCAAATAACAAAAAAGCATGCTAAAGTAACACACAAAAGGTATGATACAATAAAATACAACCACTCATGCATAGGTGATCTTAAGCATAGTACTTATTTAAGTACAACCCATTTCTGGGTTCACTCAAAGGGATATCGTCGTAGTCCACCAACTCCTAATCTCCTTTCTCCAAAACTCGTCTGACGATATAAGGACCTCACCACATAGCTTCAATTTTTTCGGCTCCTAGCATGTCCCGATCTTGTTCGTAAAGGAGAACTAGATCACCTTCGGAGAAAACACGTGGCTTGACATGTTTGTTGTATTGGACTTTGACGCATTTTTTCTGGGCTTCTATAACTAGGGTGGCATCGCAACGAGATTCGTCTAATTTCATGAGATACAATAGACGTTATTCTTTGGTAGAAGTGTTTGGGAGAAGTTTGATGGCTAGTTTTAGGGAGGGTATCTCACATTCAATCGGCAAGATGACTTCTAGACCATAGACTAACTGGAACGGTGTAAACCCGGTAGTAGACTTAACGGATGTTCGGTAAGCCCACAATGTTGAAAACAACATCATGTGCCAACTCGTTTTGTGAATCCCTATCATTTGTCGAAGCATGGTAATGAGGATTTTCTTTATTGCTTCAACTTGGCCATTGGCTTGTGGGTAATAGGGTGTTGAGTTTTCATGGCGAAGACCCAACTTTTCAGTGAGTTTGAACATCATGAAGTTTCTAAAGTGGCTACCGTGGTCAGTAATGATAGCTTGAGGAACACTAAACTGAGAAATGATGTGATTGAATATAAATAATGTTGCAGTCCTTCCGGTATTGTTGAATGTTGGCATCGCCTTAGCCCATTTCATAAAATAATCTATGGCTACAATAATGTAACCATGCCCCCCGACCGAGTGAGGGAGACATGTCATGAAATAGATACCCCATTTTGCAAAAGGACCAATGGAGACCACATGGTGTAGAGGAGAAGGGTGTGATCGTATTTTATTGTTGTAGGTTTGACAAACGTGGCATTTTTGGACAACAATTATACAATCGTTGAATAAAGAAGGCCAAAAATACCCCACTCGTAAGATCTTCTGGGAAATAGCATACCGAGACATGTGACCACCACAGGCTCCAGAATTGTAGTCATTTAGGTCTTCCTCAGCCTTGTCAAATGTGAGGCAACATCAAAAACCAGAGTCAATCCCATGACGATAAAGAGTATCACCGAGGATAATATACTGATGGGCTTGGTATCATGTTTGACGGTGGTTAGTTCTAGACAAATTGGGCCGAAAAGTCTGAGTCTAGAGATATATGATGATATCTCCGTACTAAAGGTCATCAAAACTAATCAGAAAAAGGGATTCATCGGGTAATGAATCTTTTGCTACATTTTTCGTCTCAGAGCAGGGAAGGTCGCATATCAACTCGACGAACACCAAGGATTTCTTGGACTTAGCGCGTTCAAATTATAAGTCAAAATCCTGGATTATTATGATCCATTTGGAGTATTTTCCCCCTAGAAATTGACGTGTAAGAATATGTTGCATAGGGTTGCAATTAGAAATTATCGTAGTCTTGCGAGAAAAGATATAGTGCCATAAATGTTGAACAACTTGGACGATTTCCAAGGACAATTTTTCAACATGTAAATACTTGGTTTCGGTAGTCATGAGACTCTGACTCAAGTAATAGATGACATGTTTGTCATGAGAATCATCCTCCTGAACGAGAACCATAGCAATGGTATAGTCCGAGGCTGCGAGGTAAAGGAAATAATCTCGACTGTAATCATGTAGGAAGAGTAGTGGGGTACGTGTCAAAGATAGTTTCAAAGATTCTAAAGCTTTGCTGGCAGTGGTATCCCATACGAACTCAAAACCTTTCTTGATCATTCACGTAAATCCAAGAGTTAGCTCAGCATAGTTCAGGATGAAACGACGGAGAAATTTTTCCTTCCCTTACAAACTTTGTAACTGGTGAAGTGAGGAAGGAGGAGGAAGATTGAGAATCACCTCTACCTTCAAAGGACCTACCCTGATCCCTTGATGTGAAACAATAAAGCCCAGAAGTCGGTCGAATTCTATGCAACAAACACATTTGTGGGGATTCAAGCGTATGTGGTAAAACTGACATCGAAGGAAAATGACGTGGAGGTGTATTGGATGATCTACATGGTGCATGGAATGAGCAGGTAATTCATCGATATATGGCTGCACAATGTGCTTTATATCATGAAAGGCATAAGACATAGCACATTGGAAAGTTTCACAGATATTCTTTAAACCAAATGGAAGTTTCTGGTAGGTGAAAGTGCCCCAAGGACAAATAAAAGCGGTCTTGTGTTGGTCCGCAGGTATGATATTGATTTGATTATATCCGAAGAAACCATCCATCAAAGAGAATATTTCACTTCTGGCACAATCGTCGACGATCTGGTCAATGAAGGGGGTAGGAAAGTTGTCTTTAAGACAAGCTTTGTTAATGTCTCTATAATAAATGCACACGTGGATTGTGCCTTGTTTCTTGTCAATCAGAACAAGACTGGAAACCCAGTCAGTTAGAGCCACAGGGTAAATAAATCTATCTTTGAGAAGTTTCTCAACTTCAAGCTTGATAGCAGTTTCTTTACGTGGGTGGACTGGACGAAGTCGTTTCCGGACGGGTTTAGCACCTGGGTATGTCTTAATCTCATGTACCACAATTTTGGGGTCAATCCCCGACATTTCTTCATATCTCCATGCGAATATGTCATGAAATTCTTGGAAAAGAGACTTGTAGGTGACAACTTCGTCATGGGAACGCGAAGCTCCGATATGCACATTTTCAACAACTCTAGGTTTTATGGATATGTCGAGGGGGATGGTGGGTGATATATTACTTAAGTTCTCTTTGTAGAACATATCGTGTGTAGACTCGGGAACGGTAGAAATGATGACAATGGTCGACAGAGTTGAGATTCGTTGGCAACCCTTGATGGTGTGTTATTCCAGGAAGAGGATGGAATGATGATGTCCATCGTCCCAAGGGGTATCTTTCATGGACATAACAGACATAATCATCTCGTCTATAGGAAAAATGATGCATAATGGATCCGGAGATAAATCACCAAGAGAGGGGGTAGAAGGGGTTACCGATTGAATGGCTTGATAAGCGGATTCAATCGGACTCAAAGGCATTTCGTTGCCATAACGAAGATGATCATCGAGGTTGGGTACCATCCACGGGTCGTAAGATGCAGGGGTTCCGTGAAAAGAGGTGGAGATCATGTTGATCAAGGAGAAAAATGGATGTGGAACATTGGGTGGTGGAATGGGGAAAGTACCCATCAAAGAGGAATCTTTAAGAAGACCGACACCAGCGTTCTCATATCCAGGGGGGTTTTGCAATGAAAGGTACGTTTTCGGTACATGCATCAGAGTGAAATAAGGCCAATTGGTCTATGGTAGCTACTTTTCCTTGATGTGGGAAACACACGACATAGAAAAGAGTGGGCATGACTGCACGCATGGAATTGATCCAACTACGACCAAGTAGAAGGTTGTAATCGAGAGAAGCGTCAAAGACATCCACTTCAACGTGGACCATTTTGCCTTCTAACGTAATAGGCAATGAAGGGAGGACACCGGAAGGATTAAAACAAGAGCCATTGAAGGCTTTGAGCAAGTAGGTGCAGACACTAACATATCTCCCTAGATCAACCTGGATCTAGAACAAAATAGGACAGGACATGACTCTTTCTCTAAGTTGTGGTCATTGAATCTACTACTAAGAAGGAATGAGTGACATACCTTTATATCATTTCATTAGGTCTCTCTTGTGAAATCAGGTCCAATACTACACAAACCTACCCAAGTGAAGATAGCAAAGTATATTCAATGTCAACCTATGCATATAATCAAGGAGTTATGCAATAAAATAAAAGTGATTTAATGGGAAAGGGACATGCCATTGTATTATATTAAATGAAAGTAGAAGATACAACTATATCACCTTGATGTTGCAAGATTCCTTTTAGTGACCCTTGGATCCAACACACACACTTGCTCTACATTTGCATGAAGAAGGCCCAATACTACTTGATATACCAAATAGAGTCTTCAAGCTTCTATCCCAGCAAATTTCTTGACACAATTCTTTCATAAATTCTTCATTCAATCTTGCTTAACCTTTTCCATGAGAAACCTTTCAATATATAGGCGAATGAGAGATGGTTAAATGGATGAGGATGATCCCACTAAATCTGAGAAGTCAGTAGGATGCCAACCATGCAAATGTCAACTCATTTTCTAAAAGATTCCCTTCTAGAACCTCCGTGACCTCTTCTCTTTTCCAATCTTTGAAACAGGTTCGCACCCTACCTATAGAGAAGACTATGAATAGTTCGCACCCTAAGTGTGGGTTTCCTGCAAGATTGAAATATTTTTGCACCCTATAACATAGGCAGCCTGCGAACTCATCTTAAAAATATGTTTTCTGTGTTGGGTATGTGTTATATTCTTTGCATGTGTGTGGGTGTGGGTGCGTCAAATATGACAATTGCATCTAATGATCCCTTCACCTAGAGTTCTGTCGTGTGCACCAAGCGCTTTCCTAGGGGGGTCCCAGGGGGGGGTAGGTATGCCCCCCCTGATTACGCGCAGCGTCCTAAAACATTTTTTGGGGCAGTTTTTTGCTATTTTTAGCGAATTTGTAAATTAATCCTGGATTAAGGGATTAGGGTTTTGGTATCTACGGAATAACTAAAAACATTGTATATATTGTATGGTGAATGGTGAAATTCGATATAATGAAAATAAGAAAGGTTTTCTCGGTTGAGGGTTTCCGGTATAAAATCTTTGTGTACTCTATGTATGAGCCATTGATTAATTTTTGTATTGCTTAAGAATCTATATGCATTGCTTTACTTTGCAGGTTTAAAACTTACATGTGGTATCAGAGCTCGTTTTTGGCTTCAGAGGGATGCCTTTGTTGTTGAGGGTTTGGCTCGGTCTTGATAGATCAGGTTTATCTTGGGTCTATGATAAACCTGGGTTTAGTGGGAGCTTTTGCAGTGGAGATTCGAGTAAAGAAAGAGGAATGGCGATCTCATCTAGAATCGAGATAGAGAAGTTCAATGGTAAAAACTTTGAGCTATGGAAGCTAAAGATGGAGGATCTTATTATAGACAAAGAACAATGGATCACTATGGATCTTGGTACACAGCCTATTGGTACACTGTCTACAAGCACACAGGCTATTGGTACACAACCTACCAGTAGACAAACTACTAGTACTCTAGCTACTGGTATGTCGAAGGAAGATTGGGACAAGTTGGACATAAGAGCAAGGAGTACCATTCGACTCTGCCTAGCAGATTCGGTGTTGTTGAATGTCTCAGGAGAATCTACAGCTAAGGAACTATGGGATAAGTTAGAGAATTTGTATCAATCAAAGTCCTTGGTAAACAAGTTGTTTCTTCGAAAGAAACTGTATCATCTTAAGATGGAAGATGGAGATTCTATGAGAGAACATCTAAATTCCTTTGATACTCTGGTAAGGCAACTTGGATCTGTTAATATTACAATTTTAGAAGAAGATAAGTGTATTACTTTGTTATGTTCTTTTCCAGACTCTTAGGATAATCTGGTTGTAGCAATAGGTAGTACCACTCAATCTACATTGAAGTATGAGGATGTAGTTGCA
>JZKD02S1679852.1:198076-214669 GCA_000966675.3 Picea glauca | reverse complement strand
TGAGCAGGTATATGTCAAAACCAGGGAAGGAGCATTGGACAATAGTAAAGAGGGTCTTCAAGTATCTTCATGGCACCACCAGTTATGGATTGTGCTACCAAGGAAGACCGGGATTAGACAAAGTGGTGGACATACATGGATTTGTTGATGCAGACTGGGCTAGAGATCTGGATCGCAGAAGATCTACAAGTGGGTATGTGTTTAACCTCTTTGGAGGAGCAATGAGTTGGATGAGCAAAAGACAGGCTGTAGTGGCACTCTCAACTACAGAAGTTGAATACATGGCAACCACTCATGCAAACAAGGAAGCAGTATGGTTACAAAGATTGTGTTCAGGTATTGGGTTGGTACAACAAGAAGTGAAATTAGAGTGTGATAGTCAGAGTGCAATATTCCTGGCAAAGAACCTAGCTTATCATTCAAAGACAAAGCATATTGATGTTCAGTATCACTTTGTGAGAGACATGGTTGAGGAAAAGAAGGTGTTACTAGAAAAGGTTGACACTTTGAAGAATGTTGCAGATTCATTGACAAAGTATATGAGCACAGAAAATTTCTCCTGGTGTAGGGTAACAATGGGCATTGTTGCCCTGGATTGTTGACTATATAATCCACTGGACCCCTGGATGCAAAGAAAACAACAAGTGGGAGAATGTTGGGTATGTGTTATATTCTTTGCATGTGTGTGTGTGTAGGTGCGTCAGATATGACAACTCCGTCTGAAAATACCTTCACCTAGAGCTCTGTCGTGTATGTCAGGCACTTTCCTAGGGGTGTCCCAGGGAGGGGGCAGGTATGCCTCCCATGGTTACGCACAGTGCCCCAAAAATTTTTTTGGGCGGTTTTTTGTTATTTTTAGCGGATTTGTAAATTAATCTCGGATTAAGGGATTAGGGTTTTGGTATCTACGAAATACCTAAAAACATTGTATATATTGTATAGCGAATGGTGAAATTCGATATAATGAAAATAAGAAAGGTTTTCCCAGTTGAGGGTTTCCGGTATAAAATCTCTGTGTACTTTGTGTATGAGCCATTGATTAATTTCTGTATTGCTTAAGAATCTATATGCATTGTTTTACTTCACAGGTTTAAAACTTACATTTTGGAAGAAGACAATAGTCACTTTTCTTAGGCAAAAAGTCCTTGTGGGAGCCTGAATACATCACTTGTAGAGACATCACCAGAGTGACCAAAATAATGTGTAACACTTGGACACCATTTTGTCCCAATTATTTATCTTTTGTTTGCCTTTTCTTCTACTCTCACCCCGCAGTTCATCCCACCACAGTGTTGCATTTCCCTTGAGCCTGGTGACAACATGTTTCACCCTTTTCTCTTCATCGACATCTTCATAGTCGAAATGTTTGTCCATGGATCTTATCCAATCCAAAAAATCTTTAGCATCTAAATTTCCTTCATACATTGGGACCTCTATCTTGGCTCTACCTCCTAATCTGACAACAGCTCTCAAGAAGTGTTCTTCGGAAACAATTTCACATGCAACTTCTTTGAACTCTACTTCTTTTCTCTCTGCATCGCTGATGTCTCCAGCATCAAGTGCCCTCCTCTGCGTTGCCTCCATCACCTCTAATCTTGCAAGAAGTTCTCTCATCTCCCTTTCTACAACTCAATTGGCTAGGGGTGGCTCCCATCGTCTCCTTGGCAGCGTTGTGTTGAATGTCTCTCACACATAGAGTACAACTTCAAGTTATTTTATCTATTCTCCTTTTCCTACTGTCTATAAGCAAAACTTCAGCTCTGATACCACTTGATGTAGACCCTCCCCTTCTCCCTTTGAGGTTGTTGACCTCTCGGTCAAGGATCGATCAAGATACTAAGTCGAATTGACTCTTTGGGTCTCTGCTAGACCCCAAAATCAATTACACAAGTCCTTTCACCAAAAGCGCAGATCATATGAGATCCACAGGCCCTCCGCTAAGCGTTGTTCAATTTCCACGCCTAACAGGCACTATTTCTTCTCTGGCTAAGACCCTCTTCTAAGTGACCACTGACTATGACCACACACCTAAATAAAGGGCGTTTCGCGGGTTGGGTCTTTGCATGCAAGCCAACCCCCAACTCTTCGATCTTTGAATTCCCGAAGTGGGGCCTAGCGCATGCTAGCTCCTCCCTTAACCTTTGACGATGTGACCCCTCCCTATAACTTGGGGCCAACCTCTCGAGCATTTTTTGGTTTCATGTTTCACGTCCCCAGAAGGTTTGCTTGATCATCCTCTCAATTTTTGAAATTCGAAATATGAGCTCACCTCTCCTCAAATCAATGGTCCACAATCCATGGGATCTGACGGTCCTCCTTTCTCCTTTGCATTTTGAGATTTTGTGTTTTGGGTAGTTATAATGTTGTGCGCCTCCCTGCTCCTGATTCCCAATTTTGCACTCGCCTCGGATCGAAGGTCTAGATCCCTCCATGATCCAATGGGAGAGGTTAAATTGTGAACTTGGGTTTCACGAGTTTTCTTTCTCTGTGCACTTTCAAGGGTTAAATTCTATGCACTTACCTATTTATCCAATGACTGTTGGTCCACGCGCTCACATCTAACGGTCCAGATCTGATCTCCCTTTGGGTGTTCTCTTGAGTGTCTATGCGTTGGATTTGATGGCCATTTTTTTTCCTCTATAGTTGATCCGACGATAGTTGTCGCTCCCCCTCCTAATCTTTTGACTCTTTTGACTTAGAAAGTTTTCTAAGTCTTCAAAGGTCTCTACATTTGAACCTCCTACGAGTCCATCTCTTGGACCTCGACTACACTTTTGAAAAGTGATAGCCCTCATAAGCTTGGCCTTATTAAATCTTTTGACTTCCTGCCCACTCCTTGCGTTTTAGGGATTTTTGATAACTCATATCCAAAGGATTTCTTGAAAAGAAACTCTTCTCTCCCTTCTAGCGTCCCTCTATTTTGATTCTTTGACTTCTTGTAGAGTCTCTTCGATCCTTAGTCAAATCGTGTATCTATGTACCCCTTTCAGAAGGCTCTTACACAAGACTTGGTTCTTGTGAGTGACTGTGCATGCCTTGAAGTAGTCGCTTTGCACTCCTTGCAAAGGGAAAGTTTTGTGATATCTATTTTGAGCTTCAGAATTGAAACAGATTTTGTCAATGCAATCCTTGCGTTATGTGTGCACACCTTGCATTGATTCAAAAGAAGAGAAACAATTGAAACTTATGCTAACATTCATAGTTCCATCTACTCGTATCGAAATTCATTCATTCATGAAAACAAAATAACAAAAGGAAATTGCAAACAATGTCCACACCATGCATTGGGTCAATTTTCCTCTATTATCTTCATTCAAAAGAAAAACAATGGCTACAACTGTAATCAAAATAATAAGTAAAATTCAGAAATTATCCTACTAACTTGCATCCGCCTCATTTGAGCATAAAAAACCTCTATTTATCTCTGAGGGTCCTGTTGAGCACTCAACACACCCTAAAAAAGTATGTGACCATTTCCTTTTTTGGGTACCACTTGATCTTTTGAATTGATTGTTTTCATGTCAGTATGAAACTAATACCTTCGCTTATCTTATATGTTTCATGATTGAATTAATTAAAGATTACATGAAAATACAACAAAGAGTCATCTTAACTCTGAAAGAGACTTAACTACTACTGAAGGAATCGCCGACCCAGATTTTTTCCCAACTCGCTTAAGAAGTTCGGCATCGGTGAAAGTTAGAGATGGAAAAAAATTGTTTGAGAAGTAAAAGTAGCCGAGTGTCGACCTTCATCGGTGTCAGTCAATGAAAGCGTTTATTTTCTATGAATAAGCCTCGAGAAGGATCTTGCCAAAGACCGATCCATCCAACTTCAGAAAATAAATATAACAGTAATTGTCGCACAAATGGAAAGTGACATTGTCGACCCCTGATACAATTTCGGTGTCGAAAAAGTTACAACGTGTTAGCCCGCAAAGAAAACCATGCATTAATTTTACTTTTTCTGATGCCATCCGAGCATCGACAACCATTGTACCTAACCTGTTATGTGATTTTGACGCATATGAGGTCCCCAAGTGCATTTCCTACCATCTAGTCGGGTGGTCTCTTTATGTTTATATATTTTGATGACCCCTGGTTAATAACACCACGTTAACATCAACTGATATCGGAATTTTTGACAGAGAATACATCAATGAATTTACAAATGCAATGATAACAATTATAAAATCCCATGATGAGCATGAAGAATTTTAAATAAGAATACACTTTTAATTCACATCTGAAAGGAGCATGATACATTCAAAACACTTTCAAATTATTTATACAATCAAAACTCCCTCCAGGCTTGGTTTACATACAAGTAGACATCCTCAACGACTCGGCTAACCGGCTTGGTCGCATTAAGAATAAAAGACCCTTACAAAAGAGAGAAAAAAATGTCAAGCGACACTTCCGAGGATGCAAGGAAAGAACCCACCCACTATGTATCTCATGTGCGCTGGTCCTCTCTTAAATTGTCCTTTGCACCTTGTAACGTCTTCTAATCCTCTTTCACTGTCATCCTTTGCACCTCGTATAATTACACAATTTAATCTTGCGCTTCTCGCAGCCGTCTATGGAGCCAAACTGTGCTACCTTCACAACCTTGGGACATAGATACCTTTTGGTTCTTCACCGCCAATTGTCTTTGTAACACTCTATTCTCTTGGTACAGTTGAACTATTGCAAGTTGGGCCTGCTCTAACTATTGAGCGAGACTCTCGGTGGGAAGACCCGATTCTTTTTCCCTTTCCTTTCATCTCCCTATTCCTCTACCGGTAGTCCCAACTGGCTCTGACCAGTTGGTAAGCAATGCAGACCCCTCAGGGGCTGGATGTACACTCATCTCGACTAGGAGGTGGTCCTCCTCTCCTTTTTCCATATCTTTCCTAGGCCTTCCTCTTCTCTGTGGTTTCCACTCCTGAGAAGGCACATTTCCTAGCATACCTCTCTCAGACATACCTTTTTCCACCACAATCTCTGCAGGGAACGTTGACACCATCTCCAAGCAAGAGCTTGTACCTCCCGTTGGAGTTTCAAGGACATGAGAAGCCAATAAGAAGGAGTCATAGGCATGGTGGGGCTTGGAAATCGCACTCTGGCTACCTCCCAGACCTTGTCCCATGTTTGAATGGGATCCCATAATGAAACAGTGTAGGGACTCGGGCATCTCTGTGTGATAAAGGACTACTACACGGGACTTCACCAAGATAAACTCACCAGACCAGAATTCCTGAAAATATAGGCTCGACATATGCGTAGAATTCCCCACAGAACTCTTGGAATTTATAGAGAAACAAAGGAGTGAAGCAGAGAGTGCTAATAAAACACTTGCGCCTTGCGACATGATGTCTCTAAGACTCGACACACCACAAATACTCAAAGGATGTAATCCAAAACATGTAAACATCATCAATTAGAGTTGCAGAGAACATGAGGTACGATCCTTTTGATCTTTTCAAACTTCCAAACCTTCGTTATTGATGAATGATGTTTGACACACTTGATAATATGGATTATGGAGGCATTTAATGACTTTCTCTTTACAATATCTGACCTTTTGGGAGCATACATGTGCACACGCGTCTCTGACGTCTCCTTTTGGCCCCAAAGGTCAAGTGATTACTATGATGGTTTAGACGTTCATGTCTACCATAATTGATTTTCCACCCTATGGAACGTTGACATAATTCATTTAAACCAAAGAGGAGCAGTGGCTTCGGCTAGGTCATCACAGGTCATTCAAAGGAACAACTAGGATCACGTAAGTATTAAACGACTGAGATTACCGAGCTACATAGGTATGCATTAATATTTTTAGTTTGTTTATGTATTATCATAGGTTTCTTAATGGCTAAACTACCTCTACCTTGATTGCAGGAAAAATCCTCCCGACTACCAAACAGAGCTCGTCCTGTGGCCTCGCTAAAGAACTCGAAAGAAACACTGAAGCTGAATTGTCAGAGCAATGAAGGATTCTGGGCTCCCTGAGTTTGGCACTCCTGATGAATCTACCAACCTGAGCGATGTGTTCAATTTGTATGTTGAACAAGACTCTCTATGGGACGAAGAGTGCACAAAGATAATTGATGCAAGGCTAGGGAAAGTGCAACAATTCACAGAACACCCAATCAAAGATCGAACCATGCTACGACAACTGAAATCCAATTTGGTAAAGTACCGAGTGCATGCAGTGGATATCAGAGGAGTATATGTTGCCCCGATGGAACAACACAGATTCCCATGGGCTCAAAATTTTGAATATGTTTTTATCAGTTGGTTTGAATATGAAAGAAGTCATCCTTTTCAAGAAATATCTCGGGTGGATTGTTAAAGAAACTATTGGATGATCATGCCACGTAGCGATTTTTGTTTGGTTCAAAATGTACTTAGCCATTAATGTCATTTGAATTTTATATTATAAATAAGTACATCAACCAATTAGTCAAGGTTGATGGTTGTTGTAAGAACTCTTTCTTTTTGGTTGTTAAGAATTATTTTGAGACTGCTATGAATTGAGAAGTCCTTCTGGACCAAAGACAATCTATTTTCATCAGATGTATGTGAGTCAACTTGGATAAGAACTACTTTCTATCTTATTCCATGAATGATGGAGTAAATGAGTGAGAGCATTTAATTCAGTTGTCAATTTATCTGGTGCAATGATTTTATGTTCTTTGCTTTAATGATGAAGATAAATTGTTGTGTTATTATGTGATGAATTTTATGGTAAATGAATTATTTTGATTACCGTGACCTTGATTACATATGTGTTTTCTTTATGTTAATTATTTTTCTCAGACAGTAATTGGATGCTTATTTGGTTAATGTATTAGTACTAGGCCCTTTGTCATAGAATCATTGTCTGCATGTTTGAGCATGGGGTTATCCCAAGCTCAACCTCTTCCCAGTAGTTAAAACTCGATCCTATTACTTGTCGATTTGGTTTATACTGGCTTGCATCTCTCATACTAGCCCCACCCAAGAGAAAATACAAAAGAGAACAGTCCTAACTGAAGGAAGATCCTTCACAATAAAACAAAAAGCCCATCGATAAATTGTCCGGATCGCAAGATATGGAGAACCATTCCATATTAAATGATGCAGACTCTCATTGGGCCTCAGTGGTGGGTTTGGTTCATACTGTTGAGTCAAGGTATTTAAGCCCCATCAATAGGTCCTTAGGGTTCCCCCCGACTACTTGTCTACTCCAAGACCTAACCTAATGGCTATCTTAGTTTAGTCACATTCCAGAGCAGGAGTGGAAAGTCCCACTTCGCTCATGATCGTTCAAGTATGCTTCAAAATATTGTTTCGGTATTGATTTCATGCATGATTCAAAATATTCGTTGTGATTCCTAGCGTTGAGATTCCGAAAAGATTCTCAGGTGTTGAGTGGTCCTACTCTACATGTTCGCTAACTATGATCCTTCATCATAATTTCTTCTTCTTATCGAATGATAACCTGACCTAAGATCAATCTTGGAGAATGTTTTTTCATATTTCAACTGATCAAAGAGATCATTGATCATTGGCAAAGGATACTTATTCTTCAGGGTTACCTTGTTCAACTTCCTAGGTCAATGCAAAGTCTCAATGTTCCAACATATTTCTTCACAAATAAAAATGGTGCACCCCAAGGTGACACACATGGGCATATATACCCCTTATTCAAGATCTCTTCAAGTTGCATTTAAAACTCCTTCAATTCTAGTGTACTCATCCTATATGGAGTCTTGGATACTAGAGTTGCTTCGCGCATCAAATTTATGGATAAATCGATGTCTCTTTTAGGGGGTAATCTTGGTATTTCCTTGAACACATATTCAAACTCTTTTAGGACTACATAATCTTCAATATTTGACACCTTATCTTTAGGTGTCTTTTCCATATGTGCTACAAATAATTGACACCCTTTTTTGTAACATTTCTTCAGCTGCAATGCTGAAATTTCTCTTATGGTTACTGCCTTGGGAATACCCTACACCATTCTTATGTTCCCTTCCTCATCCAAGCAAGTAAATTTCTTGTTATGATAGTATAGGATAGCATGATGTTGTTCCAACCAATCCATCTCAATTAGACAGTCATAGGAACCTAAAGGCAAGATGTTCAAATATTCCCTGGTGTTTTGTCCATTCATGTCCATGGGACATGACTTAACCATCTCATTAAATTTTCTTTTGGCTCTGGTAGCCAGTTGCACCAACCAAGATTTTCCATGCTTTCTTCTTGGCGAATGAAAACATTCCACCATCTTAGCATCTATATAACTATGACTAGGTCTTGAATCAATTAAAATAGAACTGGTTTGGTTGTTGATCACACCTTCCACTTCAATCATATGCGGTTGATACTCTCCTTGTTTGTTTTCCATAGATGCATAGATCCTCAGTACATTTATTCCCATGTCCTCCATTATTTCAACTTGTTGTAGATTGTGAACAATCCTCACATTTTCACCTCTATGAGGACAATCTCTAAACATATGATGTCCTTTACAACCCCAACATTGAATATGTGGTTTCCTTGTCCTTTGACCCCCTATATCAATCATTTTGCATTCTCTAGAAGTTGGTTGTCCCTGAGGATTATTTTTGAACAATGGTGGCTTGGTCCCCTTCTTCCTCTTATCTATCTTCAATTTCTTTCTGCCTTCCCAATCTTCTTGGAAATTTGGCCTTGATTTTTGTTGATCATATAGGAATTTAGATCACCATGTGGTCTCCTCCAATGTTTTGGGATCATCATATTGTATTTTGTCGCTGATGAATGATGGAAATCCACTTAATACCTTTGAATTTTAACTATCTCATC
This sequence comes from Picea glauca, assembly GCA_000966675.3. Taxonomy (NCBI): domain Eukaryota; kingdom Viridiplantae; phylum Streptophyta; class Pinopsida; order Pinales; family Pinaceae; genus Picea; species Picea glauca. The sequence goes on along the minus strand of JZKD02S1679852.1, from coordinate 205,847 downwards.
CTTGATTAAAGAAACATACTTCAACAGTTAACCTTATTTCATATTCATCTATGGTCATACTCCCAAGATTGATTTCAAAGAAATCTTTCATTTTCTTATCATAGTATCTCTTAGTCAATTATTTATTTTCCAAATACTTCGTGAATTCCCTCCAACTAACATTTTTCTCTTTAATATGTTTCACCTGCACAAGATGATCCCACCACATGGATGCCTTTCCCTTGAGTTGATAGATGGAAATTCTTCCTTCTTCATGAGAAGAATAATTCTACAATTGAAAATACTTTCTCATGCCCAACAACAATGTCTCTACATTTTCATCCTTCCTGTGCTCACCATAAAATGTAGGAGGTATGATTTTGTTCATTTCTCCTCGTAACTCATCCACCCCAGACCTCTTATGCTTCCTGAAAGGGGATGGACTTGGGATACTATGTGCTCTCTTATTGGAATGCCTTGTGGAGTGACGGTGATGTCTGCTAACACTTCTTGTTCTTATTTTATCATCAGGAGACCCATGACTTCCTGGTTTTTTGAGTAGCTAAAAAGATGACCTTCAAATAGTATAAAATGTCACAGAAATTTGTTGGTTTTCTACTATTGTATACCATCCAAATGACTTCGTGCATAAAAATTTGAACATGTACACCCATATGTAGTATGTTCATAAACACCATAAGGTAGTGCATGCTTCACACATGTTTTTGTCACTCCAATAATTGGTGCGCACTATGTTTGTGTCACGCACCAATATCCACTGCGCATAATTTTGGTTCATGCACTAGTACCTGTTGTGTGTAATTTTTGTGTTTCACACTAATATTTTTCATGCTGCACCATGCAAAAATTTAGAACTCTCCCACCACGCAACAATACTTCATGCTTACCATTAATTAAATTGTTGCTCAACAACATATACCCACATTGCGCGCGCACCAACCAGATTTCTTTGCGCTATGTGAATACTGCACATACACACACCATTATTATGAGTGTGCACATTGCACACGCTAGTATTATGCATGCACCACTCAATCTGCACTGTGCAATGCTAAATTTAGTGCACACACCCGCGCACAAATATTTTATGTGCATTACCACTCTACATCGCACAGTGCCAAATTTAAGTGTGCACACCTACCCATGAATATTTTCCATGCATTACCACTCTAAACCGTGTAGTTCCAAATTTAAATTCACACACCCACGTGCCAATATTTTTCACACATTACCACTTTGTACCACACACCACCAAATTTAACTACACACACTCGCACGCCAATATTTTTTGCGCAAAGCCAAATTTAAGTACGCACATCGGTGCACCAATATTTTTCACACATCACAATCTTATCATTGTGCATCATGCATTTTTAGTGTTCACACGTGCACACATTCATTTTTATGTGCATCAATTCCTCGCAAATTCTGATGCAGAAATTGGGGATTTTTCCAAACTTTTTCCCAATTTTCACCATAGACATTCTGCAACTAGGAAATTTGTTCAATTTCACCCCGATAACACCAATTCAACCTCTACAACAAAACATCATTGCTCATTGACATTCCTGGAACAATTTTTTCCCGAACTCAATTCACGAATTGAGAATTTTAATCAACTTATCTCGCTCCATCTGTCATGGATTCCCCGTGACTTCAAATTCGACCAATTCCAGGTTTGAATTTGCTAGAACATATACTAAATTAAGAATATCTCACAACTTGGCCAAATTTCTCAATTTTCCCATGAATTTAACAACATAAATTGGGGTTTTTTCCCAATTCCATGTAATTGCTTCTAATTGTTTTCATGGACACTCTGTAGCTTGAAATTTAGCCACCTCAAAATCAATTCTCTGTGAAATTTCTCTCCAATTGAACATTCTCGGCCCATCCAGGCTTAGTGTTGAAAACTGGAGCTCTGATACCATATTGTAACATCCCCAACATCCCACTGGGCTATGCCACATAAACATTTCGAACTATATACAAAATTAAAACACATACACACAAAAACTCTTGTGGAACTTTATATATAACACTTAAAATGGAAAAATACATTATGAAAATGCACAAATTCATACAGAATAATAATAAAAATACACATGTAGCACACACAGTAATAACCCATAAAAATAAACTCATACATAATAATGCAACATGTAATTTAACACAAAATGGACAGTTAACTTGGAAAAAATATCACCAGTGCATGCAGACCTTTCACGAAACTCCCAACCTTAGACCACGTTCCTCATCACTCTTAGCAATAGGTCACCCCCGAGCTGGGACTAAACTCCATCCGGGTAAAGGGATTCCTAACCAGGATAATGTATCTCAGACAATAGAAAATACTCTGTCACAGGTGCCAACTTGAACTAACAACCTACAGTTCCTCATTCCCTACATGCCTGTCCTAGCCCAGGAAGTGTTCCCCTTCTCTGCTCAAAAGTCCTTTAGTTGTTCCACTTCCTTTTCGGGGCTTCAACAACGGCTCGGGTAGGAAGTCTTAGAGCCCTGTAGCTATAGTTTGGCAACTTCAGGAATCAATTCCCAACAATTATCTCATATACAGAGAAATTTACCATGGGCCTAACAACCCGCCTCTTTAATATCCCACACGCCTGACAAACCGCTTCTTCAGTCCTTCTCTTAAGATAAAGAGGTACGGGTACAGGTACGAGTACATGTATAGGTATGATTACAATGACATGAAGGTATGAATATAATTACAGGTACAGGAATAGGAAGGTACAAAGGACAACTGAGTTAGTGAGTTTATGATGATGGAATGAATGAGAAAATTAACTAAGTCCAAACTATATGCATCCATGTTCCCAACTTGACACTTTTCATGTTGGGAGATACTTTGGCACACTTGTCCTGTCTTGGAAAACCTTCAAATTATGTTTTATTTTCAACATTTTCTCTTCCATTTCCCTGAGTAAATCTGGCCCAACCACTTCTCTATCTGTTGGGTTATTCCAAGTTACTGGTGTGTTGCACCTTCTTCCATAAAGTTCCTCAAATGGGCTCATCTTTAGAGATGCTTGGTACCCATTGTTATAAGAAAACTCTACTAAGTGTATGTAGTCTTCCCATTTTGATGGTTTATCCATCACATACACCCTCAACATATCCTCAATCACTTGATTCACCCTCTTTGTTTTTCCATCTGATTATGGATGATAACTTGTACTAAAATTCAAATTTGTTCCAAATCCATTAAATAATCCCTTCCAAAAATTTGAGGAAAATTTTGGATCTTTGTCAGACACAATTGTCTTGGGTATACCATGTAATCGAGAAATTGCTCTCATGTAAACATCAACAATGTTGGTTTTCTTGTGAGTTAGATTTACTGGAATAAAATGGACAGCTTTAGTAAGCTTATCCACCACTACCATGATAGATTCATGTTGTTTGTTTATTTTGGGCAGTTTGGTGATGAAATCCATTGTTACAAATTCCCATTTCCACTCAGGAATGGGTAATGGTTGTAGAAAACCAACTAGGTTTCTATGCCCAACCTTTACCTTTTGACACTCCAAACATTTGGCAATAAAATCAACAACTTCTTTCTTCATGACTGACCAATAATATTGGCTCTTGACAATTGCAATAGTTTTCTGATAAATTGGGTGCCCAACATAAGGTACATTATGCATTTCTCTCAATATCATATTTTTCAATTCCTAGGAATTTGGTATATAAATTATGCCCTTGTATATGAGAATTTCATCATTTTCTAGCTTATAGTCTTCAATTTTCTCCTGCAAAATACCTCTCTATAATTTTTCCACTAACTCCTTGTATTGAAAATCTGATTTTGCAGCCTCCAAAATTATGTCTTTCAAATCTGATTGGTACATGCTAATGACTGTAGCATGCAACTCATACACTCTTATGTTGAGTGCATCAACCACTTTGTTCTCTTTCCCTTGATATTCTTTATATCAAAGTCATATTCACTGAGAAATTCTAACCATCTAGTTTGCCTAGCGTTTATATTTGGTTGATCAAATAAATATTTCAGACCATTGTGGTATGTCCTCTGCTCAAACCTTTTCCCTGTGCGGTAGTTCCTCCACTTACTCAAGCCATTCACTATGGATTCCAACTCCAAATCATGAGTGGCATAGTTCCTTTCACGCTCACTCAACTTTCTTGATTCATAACATAAAACAAACCCATTTTGACTAAGGACTCCACCAAGTCATTCTTTACATGCATCGGTGGATACAATGAAGTCTTCATTTGGATATGCAATCCTTAGTATTGGAGCACTTGTTAATAATTGATTCAAGTGTTGGAAACTATTTTCACAATTCAATGTCCACTGAAACTTCACACCCTTCTTTTGCAAGGAAGTGATTAGGTGTGCAATCTTTGAGAATCCTTCAATAAATATCCTATAGCAGCATGCAAGGCCCATGAATGATCTGAATTCTGTCACATTCTTTGCCACTGACCATCCTCTAATGGCTTCTATCTTCTCAGGATCCACTGTTATCCCATCCTCTAAAATGATATGTCCCAAATAATGAATTTTCTTCTGATAAAATGAGCACTTGCTCAATTTGGCATACAATTGATGCTCCCTTAATAATTGTAATACCATCCTCAAGTGTTGTGCATTCTCTTCCTTTGACTTACAATATATAAAATGTCATTTAAAAATACAATGACAAACTTATATAAGTTTTCTTAAACACATGAACACAATTGGTGCATTTGATAATCCAAAGGGTACCACTGTGAACTCATAATGACCATACCTTGTTCTAAAAGTAGTGTTGATGAATTATTCTTCTTTAATTCTTACTTGATGATAACCTAACCTAATATCAATCTTGGAGAATATTTTTTCATCTTTCAACTGATAAAAGAGGTCATCAATCATTGGAAAATGATACTTATCCTTCACAGTTACCTTGTTCAACTACCTAAAGTCAATGCAAAGTCTCAATGTTCCATCCTTTTTCTTCACAAATAAAACTGGGGCACCCCAAGGTGACACACTTGGGAATATATACCCCTTCTTTAGGAGCTCTTCAAGTTTCATTTGAAACTCCTTCAATTCTAGTGTACTCATCCTATATAGAGTCTTGGATACTGGAGCTGCTTCGGGCATCAAATTTATGGAGAAATTGATGTCTATTTTAGGGGGTAATCTTGTTATTTCCTTAAACACATATTCAAACTCTTTTAGGACTGCATAATCTTCAATATTAGACACCATATCTTTAGGTGTCTCTTCCATATGTGCTACAAAAAATTGACACCCTTTTCTATAACATTTCTTCAGCTGCAATGCTGAAATTTCTCTGATCGTTACTACCCTGGGAATTCCCTGCACTGTCCTTAGGTTCCTTTCCTCATCCAAGAAAGTAAATTCCTTGTTATTATTGTCTAAGATAACATTATGTTGGTCCAACCAATCCATCCCAATTACACAGTCATAGGAACCTAAAAGAAAGATATTCAAATATGCCCTGGTGTTCAGTCCATTCATGTCCATAGGACATGACTTAACCCTCTCATTAACGTTTCTTTTGGCTTTGGTATCCAGCTGCACCAACCAATATTTTCCATGCTTTCTTCTTGGAAAATGCAAACTTTCCACCATATTAGGATATATATAACTATGACTAGATCCTGAATAAATTAAAATAAAAATGGTTTGGTTGTTGATCATACCTTCCACTTCAATAATATGTGGTCGATACTCTGCTTGTTTGTTGTCCAGGGCTGCATATATCCTTGGTACATTTTTGCCCATGTCCTCCATTATTTCAGCTTGTTGTACATTTTGAATAGTCCTTACTTTTTCACATGTATGAGGACAATATCTAAACATATGATATCCTTTACAACCCCAATATTGAATAGGTGGATTCCTTGGCCTTTGAACCCCTATCTCAATAGTTATGGGTTCTCTAGAAGTTGTTTGTCCCTGAGGATTATTTCTGAAGAATGGTGTCTTAGTCCCCTTCTTCCTCTGATCCATCTTGAATTTATTTTTGTCTTCCCAAGATTTTTGGAAGTTTGGCCTTGATTTTTGTTGATCATATAGGACTTTAGTTGGCCTTATGGTGTCCTCCAATGTTTTAGGATCATCATATTGTATTTAGTCACTGATGAATGATGGAAATACACTCAAATACCTATGAATCTTAACTGTCTCATCCTTGATGAAAGAAAAATACTTCAACAGTTCTACATACCTTCTTTCATATTCATCTATGGCCATACTCCCAAGATTGAGTTCAAAGAATTCATTCATTTTCTTATCATAGTATTTACTTTTAAACAAATTCTTGAATTCCCTCCAAGTAATATTTTTCTCTTTAATGTGATGCACTTGCAAAAGTTGATCACACCAAATGGATTCCTTTCCCTTGAGTTGATAGATGGTAATTCTTCCTTCTGCACGAGAAGAATAATTATGAAATTGAAAATACTTTCTCATGCCCAACAACCATGTCTCTGCATATTCATCCTTATTTTGTTGAGCATCAAATGTAGGAGGTTTTATTTTGTTCATTTATCCTCATATCTCATCCACCCCAAACATCTTATGATTCCTGACAGGGTATGGACTTGAGTTGTTGTGTGCTCACTTATTGGAATACCTCAGGGAGTGACAGTGATGTTTGCTAAACTGCTTGTTCTTATTTTCTCATCAGGAGACCCGTGACTTCCTGATTTTCTTGAACCGCTCTCCTTATCCAATTTATTTTATATTATGTTGAAGCTCTGCATTAACTTCATGTTGAAGTCCTCTTGTTGCTCCTTGCATTTAATAATCATTTAATTACCATCCTTATGGCTTTGTACATCCTTTTGCAAATTTTTAATGGTCTCTACCATATTCATGTTTTCATCCCTTCCTTCTCCATGTCCATTGGTGTTTGTTCCTTCAATTCTCATATGGACATCCATCCCCTTGATCTCATATTCCTTGATGTAAGATCTATGTGCATATTCCATTCCTCTGTGTTGGATTACTGAGAGAGGGGGTGAAACAATAATAACATAATTATAATCCTTTTTCTTCAAATGTTATATCATTGTAGAATTATTATCCAATAATGAGCAATAATAAAGAAACAATCACACACATACATAGTACACCAATGTTTTATGTGGAAACCCAAATCGGGAGAAAACCACGGAATGTTTTTTCTTATATGTCTTGAAGAATTATATTCATTGGAAGCACGAACATCCTTTGTTTTCTAGCTGCAACTAGAAGGAGGTTCCAACCCCCTAGTTTCTCAGGCTATAACCTGAGGGAAGCTCCAACTCCCCAAATCTCTGGCTACAACCAGAAGGAGGCTACAACCCCCAATGTTCTCCAGCTACAACTGGAAGGTGTCTACAACCACCTATCCTTGCCCCGTCCTACCACCATGAAGTAGAACTAGAATGATGGAACCACTGTCACACTATCACTATGAGATATACCGCTATAAACATGTACCAATAAATATGAACCATGCATCAACCATGCATAAACCTGTACCTCAACCTGTAATCAACCTGTACTACAAATAAGTGCATCAACCATGCACCAACCTGTAATCAACATGTACCATAAACAAGTGCATCAACCATGCACCAACCTCTAATCAACCTGTACCATAAACAAGAGCATCAACCATGCACCAACTTGTAATCAACCTGTACCATAAACAAGTGCATCCAACCATGTACCAAGTATGTACCAATCATGTGTCAACTACTCATCAACTATGACTCATCAATA
>JZKD02S1679852.1:131591-190220 GCA_000966675.3 Picea glauca | reverse complement strand
GGGTCCATTACCCAAACCTGGGGTCTCCAACTTCTCATGGCCATAACTCTCTAACCGTGAGGAATTATGTGACGTTCCACATACCAACAGAAATGACATGAAAAGAACTATCCATATAGGATATTTTCCCTAACAAATTCACTTTCCTTGATCTCATTATTCGATAATTAAACATGGGTTCTCTTACTCCACAAAGCGTCTTCCCGTGAGGGCTTTCACCATAAGGGGATCACTTTGGAGTTCATCCATATTTACTTCTTATCAACCATGAAAAAACAATAATGAGTCATATTTACATCAAACACTATTGGTTCCATTACCTAAACCTTTGTGCCACGGGTCTTTCTTCAAGGGTTGACATCAATGGCAACCAACCGTAATCAACACTTTGCACTATGTTCTAGTCTTGATTTGATCTAATTGTTGTTAACTCTACAAAATGTGCAGCCAACAAAACATTGTCAGGCTATTTGTTTCAACAATTTCATGAAATTATGAACCATTCTTGTTCAATAATGCATCATAATGATTTCTTCTGATTTCCTAAAAATTCAATGCCCAGATCGATTTTCTGGGTGAATAATTATATTATATTTTCTAATACCTTTCCAATGCCTTCTTCCATGCTCAATTATGAGTCTTGAGTAGAATTTTATGGTTATTTGAAAATTGTCCATTAATGTTTTTGTTCACTCTTTAAATTGGTTCACTTATGCCTTGTAATTATGCATTTTTGCACCTAGTCCATTGGAGTTTTAGTAGAATCTGAATTGGGTTTCTTAATATACATATTTTGGAAAGTCTATCAAAGTTTCAAATACTTTTAGTTTCAAGGTTGTTAGTTACATCTTGTTGAAGTTCTAGGCCTATTATCCCTGATCTCTAGGGATAACTAGGAGATCATGTCTCGAGGCCCACAGGTCCTAGACATGGAGTACCGAGAGCAGGATTGACTTGAGTATGGCCCTGGAGGGCCCATCCTTTTGTTCTTTCATCAGATTTGTCTTGTCAGTAGCAACAACATCCATCACCATTGGCTTGGTCTTGTATTGGAGAAGGCTCTTTCTCCATGAGGTAATTGGTCTAGGTATCATGGTATGTGTCACTTTTGATCATTATAACCTTTAAATGTATGCATCTAATTCCTTTTATCTCTGACAACTTCTTGGATCTTACATTGGCTCACTTGACCATGCTTGGGGAGATTGACTGGGTGCCCTAGAAAGCCAATACCCATAGGTTTTGGTTTTCCACTGGGGGATTTCTGAAGAGCCATCGTCTGCTCCCATCATACCACCACTTTTCCACCTTATCTCCCGCTCATCTGTCCCATTCCCCTTGTCCGGGAATTAGGATGATCTGTTTGTGGGGTTGCACCTTATCTCGTGGGAAGAAGGGGCTAAAGGCCCAAAAGATAAAAGAAACTGGTAAAAAATAAAAGCTTAGAAATAAAACCTCAAGATTCTTCGCACAAGGATCCCCGAGAAGGAAATAAAAGGCCTCTCAGCAAGAAACAAGAGGGATCCAAAAAAAATAACAAACAAGACCTAATCAAGAGGATAGGGGGTCTCATCACGAGCCAACCTATTATGTTCATGGGTACCTAATAGGATGACATTTCCACCATCTAGTTACCATGCCAGGGAAATGACCTTTGGTTGCATGGCCAAGGGAAAGGGGGTCTCATCACGAGCCAGCCTTATCATATATGTGAAAGTACTTGTGGGTAACACTGTCAGCTCTGGTCACCATGCCAAGGTAGTGTCCTCTGATTAGCCCTTGAATAAAAAGAAAAAGAAGAAGACAAAGAAAATAAAGGAAAGAATAAAGGTAAGAAATAGCTTGGAAAAAAATGCATCCATGACAGGTACAACTCACCTTCTACAAAGGAAACCACAGGTAATATCATGCATCCTTGGCTCTCACTCTACCCGTATGTCTGGACATCGCTTAGCCACATCACCTCATCTACATGGCTTGGATGAAACCCCTTGGAAACTTTCCTTTCCTTATGCATACTAGCCCAATAGGGTGTCTTGTCTTCTTTTCTCAACCTTGTATTGTAGGTTTTTGTAATGTCTTTGAGATTTTGAATGATATAACAAGGTTTTTATGCATATGTTTGATAATATTAATGATGAAATGTGATTAACATTACTGTGATCCCTGTGACTAATGGGCCCATGGAGGGCATAGTTTTTGATGTGCAGGACCATGCCCAACGGACATGTACCATTTGGACCAGTACACATGGGGAGATGATTAGTTCATACCTCCATGGGGCTAAAGAGCCCATAAGATGGTTGTTGATATCCCTTCAAAGGGGTAGAGACAAGACAATGTTTGACTAAGGTTTCGCACCAGAGAAGAAGAGGACGGTTCACTAGAGGCACTTTGGCAGAGCTCAGCCTAGGGGGAATGACCCCTTTTGAGTGGAACATTGGCCTTGGAAGGCTCAGATCATCCCCATATTTTCCATGACATCATCCAGCTTCATGGTCATTCTTGGAGGCATACTGGGTAGCAGTGGCACGTGTGGCATGTTGGAGAAGCCCCTGGGGGGCTAACGTTTTGCTCCTGGATGTCGCATTTTCCCTAAAAGGGGCTAGCACCTCCCTTGAAGGGGATTTTACCTTTATTACAACTCAGTTAAGGTTTTAATTTGACAATTTAATGTAAAAACAATATGATTTTGGTTTAAAGCCTTGTCGGCTAATTTTTATGACCTAAAATTAATTAAAGGTCATTGATACAGTATATATTGAGGAGTTTTATCCTCATTTTGACATAACAAAACACTCACTCTCCTAGTGAGATATGATTTTTATGCCCTACTTGGGTATTTGTTCTCTTTGAGTGAGGCACACTTGTTGAAGGAAGGCATTTCTTGGCATTTTTGGCATTTATCTTTAAGGAAGGTTTACAACTAGGGTTTGCAATGTTATTTCATTATGATATGTAAGTGTTTTCTATGCAAAACTTCTTAATTGAATGGTTGTATTCTTATATTCTTTCATTTATTATAAACTTTGCTGATTTTAAAACCCTAGGGGACAAACACACAAGTAGGTCGTTGTCTCATGTCCCCTAAAAGCGAAATTTTCAGCCATTGAAGAAGGAAGGAAGAGCCTAGCCATTGCTACACTCTTATTGCTTCTTCCCCTTGTGCTAGCCATACCTTTAAAAGTCAAGAAGGAGGAGACATCCCAGGCCTAGGTTATCTACACCTAGGGACATCCTGCTTCTAGGGTTTGGTGATAAGGCCTTGCCTTAGCAACACTCTCCCTCACCACACTCTCGTGTCTTGATTTATATTTTATGTAGCCGTTTTTCCAAGTTAAACCTAAGGAAGGAGGAAAGAGCACGAGGCCTTGCTTAAGCAACACCGGAGTGAGCCTCTTTCCCCTAGGGTTTTGTTTCTAGGGCCCTTCCATTTCAACACTTCAGAACCCTCCCCTCTAGTCCTTAGCCTTTTTCCTTCAACCTTTGTGTCTTCCCTTAATTTGACTCCATTTACCCTTAGGCACTGATCTCAGGCCTCCAACATTGAAGTAATAGTGGTAAAAAAAACTTTCAAACTCTTATAAACTGAAACCCTAACTAACTACTAACCCTAATAAGGCTAACGTCATCCTTGGTTATTCCATCTTGATGCAAGAAGTTTTCTTTATAGGAAAATTAGATGATGGTTTAAAGCATTTATTGAATAAAGGATTGATTTGACACACTGATTGCTACATCATCTTGGTATTTATTGATGAATTGATATTACTTCATTGTTGCATTAATAAACATTGATCTCATCAATATCTATTTCTTATATATTCATATCAGACAGTTATATGAAGTACTAACCCTTTGAATCATAACCGGCATGTATTAGTCTGTTGTTTCTTTGTTTCAGGCAGGTGTTCTCATTTGGGCCTACACTTCATTATTGGTTGTTTAGCCGGACTATATGCTCTTGGTGGTGACCTGTGAAGAGGGAATTTCACTTATACCTTTATACCTTAGCCTCTTCAAAACTCCAGGTTATTGGGGACATCTCCCCTGGGCCTAACCTCCCTAAATAGAAAGAACCTCCCCATCACGGTGACATTGGGTGGGGTAGGTTCCTGTTACGCGAGTTTGGCCTCTATCTTCTAGCCTTTTGACCTAGCTACAAACTATACGATAACAAGGCCAGTTAGTGTTTTTGATATAGAATTCTACAGGTACCTTCTTAGCTATATTAAACATTTTTAACATGCCCAAAATTTTAACTCAGCTCTAGGAATATTTTCTATGGTTTAATAGCTTTCCATAGATTTCTCTTGTGCCTCAATCTAATTCCAGAGTAGAAAGTTATGGCCCTTTGAAGTTAGTTGGGTCTTAAAATTTACCCTCCATTGTTTATCTTATAACTTCCTCATAAACGCTTCGTTTGACGAATGGTTTACACCATTAGAAATATCTCTCTAGGTTATCTCATTTGGGTTGTAGGGACATAGTGTACCTTTATACATTTTGTTCTTGAGGTTTTTGAGTAGCTAAAAACGTTGTTTAGGGCCTAAAAAATGCGATGTAGAAAGATGAACTTCAAACAATATAAAATGTTGCAGAAATTCATTGGTTTTCTATTGTTGTACACCATCCAAATGACTTCGTGTGCACAAATTTGAACATGTACACCCATATTTAACATGTGTAGGAACACCATAAGGTATCGCATGCTTCACGCACCTATAACCAATGTGGATCACTTCTCTGTCGCGCCAATAACTGGTGCACACTACGTTTGTGTCACGTGCCAATATCCACCACACACAATTTTGGTTCATGCACTAATACCTGTTGCATTCAATTTTTGTGTAGCGCACTAATATTCCACGCGCATTGCACTCTACGCACTGCATAATTATCATAGAACAATGTATATCCACATTGTGCGTGCACCAACAAGATTCCTTTGCACTCTGTCAATACTATGCATACCATGTGCGCCATAAATATGCGTGCACACACCATGCCCACCAGTATTATGCATGCGACACTCAATCTACACTTTGCAATGATAAATTTAATGCGTACACCTACGTAATTGTTTTTTCCGCACATTAGTAACTTGCACCGTGCAGTGCAAAATTTAAGTGCGCACACCCGCACACCAATATTTTCCATGCATTACCGCTCTACACCTCTCAACGCCAAATTTAAGTGCACACATCCATACGCCAATATTTTCCTCGCGTTACCACTCTGCACTGCGCAACGCCAATTTTAAGTGCACACACCCGTGCACCAATATTTTCCACGCATTACCACTCTACACCGTGCAACACCAAATTTAAGTGTGAACACTTGTGCGCCAATATTTTCCACAAATCACAAGCTTATTACTACACATCATGTATTTTTAGTGCTCACACATGCACATATTCATTTTTATGCGCATCAATTCCCTTATGAATTACGCTACAAAAATTGAAGCTTTTGCCAAACATTTTCCAAATTTTCACCATAGACATTCTGCAACTAGGAAATTTGTTCAATTTCACCTCAATAACACCAATTTAACCTCTACAATAAAAAATCGTTGCTAGTTGACTTTCCTGCAACGAATTTTTCTCAAACTCAATTCATGAATTGAGAGTTTTAATCAACTAATCTCACTCCATCTATCATGTCTTCCCTGTAACTTCAAATTCGACCAATTCTAGGTCTGAATTTGCTAGAACAGATACTAAATTAAGATTATCTCACCACTTAGCCAAATTTCTCAATTTTCCCATGAATTTAACAATAGAAATTGAGGATTTTCCCCAATTCCACGCAATTGCTTCTAATTTTTACTATGGACGCTCTCTAGCTTGAAATTTGGTCGCTTCGAAATCAATTCTCTATGAAATTTCACTTCAATTCAACCTTCTCGGCCCATCCAAGCTTAGTGTTGAAAACCGAATCTCTGATACCATATTGTAACATCCCCAAAATCCCACAAGGCTATGCCACATAACAATTTTGAACTCTATAAAAACTTAAAACATATACACACATAAAAGCTTGTGGAACTTTATATATAAAACTTAAAACAAAAAAATACATTCTGCAAATGAACAGATTCATACAGAATAATAATAAAAATACACATGTAGCACACATAGGAATAACCCATAAAAATAAATTCATAGATAATAATTCAACATGCAATTTAACACAAAATGGACACTTATATTGGTAAAAATATCACCAACTGCATGTAGAGATTCCATGAAACTCGCAGCCTTAGACCACATTGCTCATCACTCTCAACAATGGGCCACCCCCGAGATGGGACTAAAATCCACCTGGGTAAAGGGATTCCTAACCAGGATAATGTATCTCAGACAACAAGAAAGACTTTTTCATAGGTTCCAACTCGAACTAACAACCTACAAACTCTCATTCCCCACATGATTTTCCCACCTTGAGAAGTATTCCTCTTCTCTGGTCAATAATCCTTCAACTACCCCACTTCATTTTTGGGGCTTCAGCAACAGGCCGGACAGGAAGTCTCAAATCCCTGTAGTTTCATTTTGGCACCTTCGGGAATCCATTCCCAACAATTCTCTCATCTAGAGAGAGATTTCTCACGGGCCTAACAACCCACCTCTTCAATATCTCATGGGCCTAATAAACCGCTTCTTCCGTCCAACTCCTAAGTTAACCAGGTACAGGTACATGTACAAGTACAACTATGGGTACGGTTACAGTGACAGGAAGGCATGAATATAATTACAGGCACAGGAACAAGAAGGTACAAAGGAGAACTGACTAAATGAGTGAATGATGATGGAATGGATGGAAAAATGAACTAAGTCCAAACTATATGCATGCATGTTCCCAACTTGACACTTTTCATGTTGGGAGCTACTTTGGAACACTTTTCCCCATCCTTACAAGTTAGGATAGAATAATTTTCCATACTTTATACTTTAAGGAATATTAATATAATATTCCCTTTTATCTTAAGCTCCCTAGCTTATCCCTTTTCCTTAACTTTTAGCCCCCCCTTTTCCCTAACTAGTGGATTTTACTCCCACATAATCTTTTATTTTGGACGGTCTACAGGCAATGATGTATTATATTAATGATAAGACATATACAAAAATAGGCTCATTGTCCTTTAGAATCTAGTCTCTCTAACCTAAATCAATACATAAGCCTCCTAGCTTATAATAACTGGCTCACCAGCCTATACAACACAACGTATATGTTGGGTATGTGTTATATTATTTTCACAAGTATTTGTGTCTGCGTTGCACTAAGAGCATAGGGGGGTGCAGAGAGGGGGTGCAGAGGGATGATATCCGCCCATGCGGGGGTTTAGGGGCAGTGCCCCTGAGAAAAAAAATTATGCCTCGGGAAACATGTCACATATTTAGGTGGTTTTTTGGCACATGGTTTCTTTGTCGATGGTTTTCTATTTTCGGTTAAGGAATTAAGTGTCAGAAAGTTGGCTTAGGTTGATGGAAAATTGGTATGTATTGTTGTTTTTCATTGATGTCAACCATTGGAGAGTGGAATTGTATATTTATGTCAACCCTTAGTGATTGATGTCAACCCTAGGAGAAAGTCTAGTAGCGAATTCTGATAGCACAAAGGTTTGGGTAATGGGCCCATGTTTGTTTGATGTATAATGGTATGAGTTTTAATATATTTGAAGTTAAGACTATTCTATATGGGTATTACATTTCATTCCATTTCCGATGGTATGTGGAACATCACATAACTCCTCACGTTTAGAGAGTTATGGCCATGTGAAGTTGGAGAACCCAGGTTTGGGTAATGGACCCAAGTTTGTTTGATGTATAATGGTATGTGTTTTGATATATTTGTAGGTAATACTATTCTATATGGATAGTACATGTCATTCCATTTCTGGTGGTATGTAGAACATCACATAACTCCTCACGGTTTGAGAGTTATGGCCTTATGAATTTGGAGGACCCTCATATGTTGGATTGAAGCCCTAAAAGGTCAAAGTAGTCAAAGTGGTTTAAGGTATTTTTAGAAGGTAAATAATAAACTTAAGTGATGAGTGTACTATAATTCAAAGTGAATACAAAATAATTTATTTAAATAATAAAGTTAATGGAGAAATTAGTAAGTTGACAAGTGGTTAGAGGTGGGTTAGTCCTAAAATAAGGAAAGTAGTTTAAGATGGTTAGAAGGTAACCCCTTGAGGAAAAGTGAAGTGATGAGTGTACTATAATTCAAAGTGGATACAAAATAAATTATTTAAATAATAAAGTTAATGGATAAATTACTAATTGGACAAGTGGTTAGAATTTGGTTAACCCTAAAATAAGGAAAGTGGGTTAAGATGGTTAAAAGGTAACCCCTTCAGGAAGCTACATGAAAGTATAAATAAGAGGCAAGGCTCTCTCATTTTGATCACACCTAAGAATATTGAATATCTATAGGTGACTGATTTAACCAAAGAATATATAAGCCAAATTTTAGAGAGAAGTTGAAGTAAATAAGGCCAAAAATCAAGGGAGGATAAATTGTTTTGATGATTATTTCTAAGGTTTGGTGCATGGTTGATGCACTTGTTCATGGTACATGTTGAGGTACAGGTTGGTGCATGGTTGATGCACTTGTTTATGGTACAGGTTGACTAGAGGTTGTTTGGTAAAGGTCGGTGCATGGTTGATGCACTTGTTTATGGTACAAGTTGATTACAGGTTGAGGTTTGGTAAAGGTTGATGCATGGTTGATGCATGGTTCGAGTTATTGGTACAAGTTGTTTGGTGCAGGTTGATTGGTACAGGTTAACAACAATATATGTCACAATGATAGTGTGACAGTGGTTCCATCATTCTACTTATACTTCACGGTGGTTGGATGGGGCAAGGACAGGTGGTTGTATCCAGAGAACATAGGGGGTTGTAGCCTCCTTATGGTTGTAGCCATAAAATTAGGGAGTTGGAGCTTCCTTCAGGTTTTATCCTGAGAAACTAGGGGGTTGGAGCCTCCTTCCAGTTGCAGATGGAAAAAAAAGGAAGTTGGTGCTTCCAATGAATGTAATTATTAAATACATATAAGAAAATAATTCTATGGTTTTCTCTCGCTTTGGGTTTGCACGTAAAACATTGGTTTATTGTGTATGTATGTGATTTCTCATTTGTTTGTTGTTTATTTACTATGCAACTATTTGATGATAATGCTACATTGATATAACACTTGCATTTTATGGTGAAAATGATTAAATTGCTCTATTACCGATTCACCTTCCCTCTCAGTAATCCAACAATTGGTATCAGAGCCGGTTCCTTCAAGAAACTGTTTAACCACTGGAAGGAGATCATGGATTATTCTGAGAATGGAGTACCAATGTTTAATGGTCAGAATGGTTTTAAGTATGAGATGTGGAGCATAAGGATGAAAGTATTTTTACAGGCACCGGGACATTATATGTGGCTATCAATTGTTACATGATATGATAGTTCAAAAAGAGAAAAGACTACAACCAAAAAGGAATTGAAAAAGAATAACAAAATAGCAATGGATTTCATCTCAGAAGGATTACCTAATCCGGTAAGAGAAAATGTTGGTAAATGTTCATCAACAAAATAAATTTGGGATAAGTTACATGACATATATTCTTCACGCATCGCAGATTCATAAAAAATCAAAGACGATGCAGATATAGAAAAAGAAGAAAGATGCTCATCATGTCAAACAGATTCAGAAGAGGAAGAGTATGAAGAAGCATAAGTTGATTACATAGACAAATTAATCAGTGCAATTGAATATCTAAAGAAATAAAGAGAAGAAAACAAGTCATCCAATAAATAATTGATGAAGCAAAAGGAAAGTGTTCAAGGTTCCGAAAAAGATCAGCAGGTGATCAACAATTTAAGAGATGAACTAGAAGAGGCCAGAAGAATTGAAGAAACTCTAGAATATCAAAAGAAATGTTTAGAATCCAACATAGCATCACAAAATGAAGAAGCAGAAAAGAGATAAAATATATTGATGGATCATCTCATGGAAAGAACCAATGACTTAAACCAACTTGAGGAAGAGTTTGGCCAAGAAGAGAGAACACTGGAAGAAGAAATAATTACATTGAAAATCCAACTTGAAGAAGAAAAGAGAACAAAAGAGGTGATGAAGTCTCAGATAATGAAGAAAGAAGAAGAGGTTGAGAATCTTGAAGAAGAAGTTGTCACACTAATAGTCAAAATCGTCAAGCTCAACAAGAACGTTGAAGAGATAGAAACATCCACATTAGTTGTAGAGAATGAAGAGAAGCACTCTACGTTGCTAGAAAAGAAGAATGAATAAAATAGAAAGAGTTATCCAGAAGTACTCAAAGGAAGGAATAATGGTCAACCAGAATCTAAGAAAACTAATAAAGATACATATTCAAGAAGACCATCCATGTTCAAGCCACAAAGAATCTTCAATCATGATCATGATCAGTCAAGGAAGAAATTTAGAAGGACTACACCATAAAGAAGATCATTCACCCCTAGGTATGCAAATTTCTTTTATGGTCATTTTTTTTATTGTACTAGCTTTGGACATAAGGTTGTAGATTGCAGGGATTCTAAAAGAAATGTTCAAGAAAGAAATGCCTATGTGGCCCCACGTAACATTGAATGTTACAAATTTCATAGCTATGGACACATGGATCATTATTGTAGAAGCATGATCGATACTTCCATGAAAGAGAACACTGATATCAGATGTAAGAAAGTGTGGATAAGAAAACACAAATAACAAGTGAAAAAATACTAGGTCCTAGAGAATGCAAGATTGGCAATAAAATGAGATGAAGAAAATTCTACAGAGAAAAATAAAGATGTCAGATACAGAAAGGTTTGGAAAATAACTGAAAGAAAAGAAGGACATGTAAATAAAGAACATGTTCAAGAGATTGTACTTTCATGCATTGTATTGAAACATGAATACACAGACAGAAATAAAAAATTCAGAGCTAAAAGAGATGATGAATCTACCAATGAATATGATGATGAATACATGTCAAAGAAGGAATTTTCTGATCCTTCCAACTTAGAGACTCCCACGTAATATGAATATTAGACAGGGGGAGTCTATGTGATAGTTGTGATGGACCAAAGAACCATCCTTTGAGCAGCTTGCAGAGTTGAGAAGACAGATCCAGAGAAGTCAGTTAGTAGAAGTACAGTTTGATAGATTAATCAACACTTCATGATAGTACAATGATAAATGGGTCGTCATTATGGACAGTTGTGCAAGTAGAGTCTTGGAAAGTATGGAAATAGATGGATTCGTAATAATACTTAGTAGATTTGGACAAATATATGAAAGTGGATGAGAGAATGGATTCATAGATTGGTTCAGAGAGTGGTTTAGAGACAAAGGAACATTATCATAATGGATGATAATTACACAAGAAATGGCTCGAACAATGCTAATGTATTCCAAATTGACAGATATTTTTTGGACACATGTAGTGCATACAACAGTTCACATTCAAAATAGAGTAATTCTTAGAAAAAACAATAAAAAAAATCCCTACAAACTATGTAAAGGAAGCGCATACAACAACCTCTACATCAAGGTAACTCAAGGTAGTATTTTATTAATTGAAATTTATGTTGATGATATTGTTTTTGGAAGTACTAATGACAGGTTAAGCCATAATTTAGAAAAGGATATGAAAAATGAATTTGAAATGTCATTACTTGGAGAACTATCCTTCTTTCTGGGTCTTCAGATATGTCAAAGCAACCAATGAATTTTTATTTCTCAAACTAAGTGTATTAGAGAAATGCTAAAGAGGTTCAGAATGGAAGATTGCAAACCAATTACCACTCCTATGAAAACCAGTTGAAAGTTGAGAAAATATGATGATTCAAAGTCTACAGAACAGAGGAAATATAGGGCAATGATTGGTATCTTACTATATGTGACAACATCCAGACCAAATGAAGTGGAGGCAGTTGGACAGGTGGCATGATTTCAAGGAGCACCAAAGGAATCACATGTATTAGCAGTGAAAAGGATTTTCAGATATCTCAAAGGAACATAAGAGTTTGGATTATGGTATCCAAAAGGAAAGGATATATCACTTATTTCCTACATAGAAGAATATTGGGCAGGTTGCATTGATGATCGAGGAAGCACTAGTGGATCAACGTTCTACATGGGTGAGTTTTTAGTATCATGGTTAAGAAAGAAACAATCATTGGTATCTTTATCTACAACCGAGAAAGAGTATATTTCAACAACAACATGTTGTACATAGGTTCTATGGATGAAACAAACTCTGACATATATACATGTTGAGTATGATGAGCCCATTCCAATCTATTGTGATAATACAAGCATCATCAATATCTCAAAGAAATCGGTGATGCACTCCAAGACAAAGAACATTACAATCAAGCATCACTTTCTATGGGAATAGGTTGTAGAAAAGAACATCAAAGTTGAACATGTGGTCACAAAATAACAAGTGGCAGACATCTTTACAAAACTGCTTCCATGGGAATCCTTTCAGTATCTTCGTGAGAGACTCAGAGTTATTTCTACTACAAAATGAATTCTTTTGATTGCTTATCTTATATGTTTTAGATGTACAAGAAGAAGCACCATAAATAGGACAATTCAGTTTGGGAGATCGGTTTTAGGAAGAGTTCAATCAGGGGGAGTATCCCCAAGGAAAGTTAAGTTAGGGGGAGCATCCCCGGATGGAAAGATACCTTTTCCATTGATGACAAAGGGGGAGATATTTATCATATGTAGGATAGAAATTCTTGGAGAGAGATCACAGAGGAATGTATATAGGGCGAGTATCCAAAGGAGAGTTCAGCTAGAGGGAGAAGCCCCAAATGGAGATACCATTTTCCATTGATGTCAAAGGAGGAGAGATAGAAACATTGATGAGGATTATAAGCATGAATGTTATCATGACTAAGTGTTTCCATAAATGTTGGTGTTTCCATCAATGCCAAAGGGGGATATTGTCAGACAATTGACTTAGGTTGATGGACAATTGGTATGGATTGTTGGTTTTCATTGATGTCAAACATTGGAGAGTGATATTGTAGATAGATATGAACCCTTAGTGATTGATGTCAACCCTTGGAGAAAGTTTGGTTGTGAATTTTGGTAGCACAAAGGTTTGGGTAATGGACCCAAGTTTGTTTGATGTATAATGGTATGAGTTTTAATATATTTGAAGGAAATACTATTCTATATGGGTATTACATGTCATGACATTTCCACTGGTATGTGGAACATCACATAACTCCTCACGGTTATAGATTCATGGCCATGTGAAGTTCGAGAACCCAGGGTTGGGTAATGAACCCCAGCTTGTTTGATGTATCATGGTATGAGTTTTGATCTCTTTTTAGGTAATACTATTCTATATGTATAGTACATATCATGCCATTTCTGGTGGTATGTGGAACATCACATAACTCCTCACGGTTTGAGAGTTATGGCCTTACAAATTTGGAGGACCCTCATATGTTGGCTTGAAGCCCCAAAAGGTCAAAGTAGTCAAAGTGGTTTAAGATATTTTTAGAAGGTAAATAATAAAGTTAAGTTATGAGTGTACTATAATTCAAATTGAATACAAAAGAAATTATTTAACTAATAAAGTTAATGGAGAAATTACTAAGTTGACAAGTGGTTAGAAGTGGGTTAGCCCTAAAATAAGGAAAGTGGTTTAAGATGGTTAGAAGGTAACCCCTTAAGGTAAAGTGAAGTGATGAGTGTAATATAAGTCAAATTGGATACAAAATAAATTATTTAATAATAAATTTAATGGATAAATTACTAATTGGACAAGTGGTTAGAACTTGGTTAACCCTAAAATAAGGAAAGTGTGTTAAGATGGTTAAAAGGTAACCCCTTGAGGAAGCTACATGAAAGTATAAATAAGAGGCAAGGCTATCTCATTTTGATCACACTTGAGCATATTGAATATCTACAGGTGACTGAGGTAACCAAAGGATATCTAAGACGAATTTCAGAGAGAAGGTGAAGTAAAGAAGGCCAGAATTCAAGGGAGGATAAATTCTTTTGTTGATGCTTTCTAAGATTTGGTGCATGGTTGATGCACTTGTTCATTGTATAGGTTGAGGTATAGGTTGGTGCATGGTTGATGCGCTTGGTTATGGTACAGGTTGACTATAGGTTGTTTGGTACATTTTGGTGCATGGTTGATGCACTTGTTTATGGTACAGGTTGATTACAGGTTGAGGTACAGGCTGATGCATGATTGATGCATGGTTCTAGTTATTGGTACAGGTTGTTTGGTGCCGTTTGATTGGTATAGGTTTATAGAAATATATCTCACAATGATAGTGTGTAAGTGGTTCCATCATTCTACTTATATGTCAGGGCATTTGGATGGGGCAAGCATAGGTGGTTGTAGCCACCTTCCGGTTGTAGCCAAAGAACATAGGGGGTTGTATCCTCCTTCTAGTTGTAGCCAGAGAATTGGGGAGTTAGAGATTCCTTCAGGTCATAGCCTGAGAAAATAGGGGGTTGGAGCATCCTTCCAGTTGTAGATGGAAAAGAAAGAAATTTTGTGCTTCCAATGAATGTAATTCTTAAATACATATAAGAAAAAACATTTTGTTGTTTTTTTCTGCTTTGGGTTTCCACGTAAAACATTGGTGTATTGTGTATGTGTGTGATTTATTATTTTCTTATTGTTTATTTACTTTGCAAATATTGGATGATAATTCTACATTGATATAACACTTGCATTTTATGCTGAAAAAGGATTAAATTTCTCTATTATTGATTCACCCCCCCTCTCAATAATCCAACATTAAGGTTGTTGACTAATCCAGGTAATTGGGTCAGGGTTTTGGATGTCGTTAGATCCTATATTTATATTCTATTGTAAATAATTTATCGTGATGAATGAATATAGAATATGATGGTTTTCCAAGGGAAAAATCTATGTGTAATGTTTGTATTTTCCATTGTATATTTTCTGTTCTTTTTCTCAAAATATGTTTGCAGTAAATATTGTACAAGGTTAAAATATACATTTGGTATCATAGCTTTGTTGGCTTCAGGGGGACACCTTTATGGTCAAGATTTTGGCTTGAGACTGTGATAATCCTTGTTACAGTGGGATATCTGTGGTATTGATTTTTCAAGTGAAAAGAAATGGCAAGCAATTCGAAAATGGAGATCGAGAAATTTAATGGGAAATGTTTTGAGCTGTGGAAGCTTAATATGGAAGATATGTTGGTGAAAATAGATCATTGGATCACAGTAGATCCAGGTACTGCACCTATAGGAACTTCAACAAATGACTATAAAAAGTTGGATCATAAGGCAAAGAGCACAATCCGACTGTGCCTCTCATATTCAGTATTATTGAATGTGTCAGAGGAAGCTACAACCAAGGATTTGTGGGAAAAGTTGGGGAATTTGTATCAGTCTGAGTCCCTAGTAAATAAACTATTCCTAAGAAATAATATGTATAATATGAGGATGACATATGGAAACTCGGTGGCAGATCATTTGAATGTCTTCAATACTATGGTAAGTTAGTTAGTATCTGTTGAGATTAAAATTTCAGATGAAGATAAATGTATCAATTTACTATGTTTTTGACCAGACTCGTGGGATAGTCTGGTTATGGCCATAGGTAGTAATACAACTTCCTTGAATTTTGATGAAGTGGTCTCATCCTTGTTGTCAGAGGAGATGAGATGGAAGAATATGGAAGGACAGAGCACAGACACATTATTTGCAAGAGGATCTTCCCAGGAAAGAAATAGATCTAAGTTCTCAAGTGGGATATCTAATTCTAAGGGTAGATCTAAATATCCTGGAAAGTTTGTAAAGGTATGTTGGAGATGTGGAAAATAAGGGCACTATAAGAATCAATGTAGATCCAAAGTTGAGAAAGAGAAGGAATCTGAAGAATCTCCTTCAATAGAAGAAAATACCTCCAAGGAAGAAGGAGGGGATGTGTACTTGGCTTCTTTAAGAACACATGCAGATCATGAGGAATGGTTGGTTGACTCTGGTGCATCCTTTCATATGAGTCCCCACAGGGAGTGGTTATGCAAATATGAAAGGTATGATGGAGGTAATGTTTTATTAGGTGATGATTCAACAAACAGAATCATAGGATGAGAAAAAGTCAAGTTGAGGCTCATAGATGGAAGGATTAGAAAACTACTAGTGTTATGCACATCACGGGTTTGGCTATAAATTTGATTTATGTAAGAAAAATGGACGATGTAGGGGTAAAAACAATATTTGAAAAGGAAACCTACAGGATGGTTCGACGAGCAATGGTGTTGTTGAAGGGAGTTCAGTTTTGAACTATGTATAAGATGAAAGGAAGAACTATTAGTGATGGGTGTAATAGTTCCATTGTTCCTGATATTGGAATTGAATAAGAAAGAACTACTACAATATATGCAGAAAAATTTATGTTGTGGCATCAAATACTGGGGAATATCAAAGAAAAGGGTATTTGACAACTACATGGTAAAGGTATGGTTGAAGGTATTTCTAACTTCTCTCTGGATTTTGATTTCTATGGACATTATCTATATGGGAAGAAGAATCGGGTAATATTCCCCTATGGTGCAACGAGGTAAGAAGGAATTTTATAGCTAGTTCACAGTGATGTTTTTGGACCTGTGTTAGTCCCATGATTGGGAAAATGTGTGCACTATGTCTCATTTATAGATGACTTCTCGAGGAATACTTGGATATATTTCCTTAGGAATAAATCCAAAGTCTTTGACAGGTTTAAAGAGTTTAGGGCTCTTATTGAGAATCAAACAGAGAAAAGAATTAAGGTGTCGAGGACAGATAATGGAAAAGAGTTTTGTGGGAATTAATTTGAAGAATTCTATAAGAAGTGTGGTATAGCAAGGTAGAAGACTACTCCATATACACCTCAGTAGAATGGAGTTGTAGAAAGGATGAATAGAACACCTATTGAAAAAGAAAGGTGAATGCTCAGTGGTGCCAAGTTAGGGCAATAATTTTGGGCAGAGGCAGTGGGTACTGCATGTTACCTGGTCAATAGATCACCCTCATCAGTGTTGGATGACAAGACTCCATAAGAGGTATGGACTAGTAAGGAACCTTCTCTCACAAATCTCAAGGGATTTGTTTGTGATGCATATGTTCATGTTCCAAAGGAAAATAGGAGTAAGATAGATAAGAAGGCTGAAGAGTGTATCTTTATTGGATATAAATATGGTCACAAAGGTTATAAGATTTGGAACCCAGAAACTAAGAAGGTAGTGTATATCCGAGATGTGGTATTTAGAGAAATGAAGGATGCTGTTAAACAGGAAGTCCTACCAAGTAAGGAAGAATGAGAGAAAATAGAATTTTATTTAAAGGATGATGAATCAAACTCTACATAAGAACATGAATAAGAAGAAGAGGATCCTCATACTCTAGTATTGAGGAGATCATTTCAAGAAAGAAGGCTACTGGAAAGGTATAATCCATCTGATTTATGTTCAAATTTTAATCTGTCTATTATTGATGATGATCCTAGAACTGTCAGGGAGGCTGTGGATTAAGAGGATGGAAATCTTTGGAAAAGGGCCATGGATGAAGAAATGACAACTTTGGATAAGAATGAGGCTTGGGATATAGTGGAGTTTCTGACTGGATGAAATCCTATTGACAACAAATGGGTATTTAAAAAGAAGCTTAATGTAGAAGGAAAAGTGGAGAAATAGAAAGATCGGCTAGTAGCAAAGGGTTATTCCCAGGTTGAGGGAATTGATTTTGGTGAGATTGTTTCTCCTATTTCCAAGTTAACCTCTATAAGATTTATGTTATTTGTTGTTGCTACATTTGATTTTGAAGTATAATAGATGGATGCGAAGAAAACATGCCTACATGGGGATATGGAAGAGGAAATCTATATGAAGAAACCACAAGGTTATGTTGTGAAGGGAAAAAAGGAGCTAGTATGCAAGAGTAAAAAGTCAGTGTATGGTTTATTTTTCTGCCTCGGGAAACATGTCACATATTTAGGTGGTTTTTTGGCACATGGTTTTTTTCCGATGGTTTTCTATTTCTGGTTAAGGAATTAGGGTGGTTGACTAATCAAGGTCATTGTGTTAGGGTTTTGGATGTCGTTGGATCCTATATGTATATTGTATTGTAAACAATATATCATGATGAATGAATATAGAATATGTTGGTTTTCTCGATTTGGGTTTCCAGGGGAAAAATATCTGTGTAATTTTTGTATTTTCCATTATATCTTTTTTGTTCTTTTACTGAAAATCGATTTGCAGTAAATATTGTACAAGGTTAAAATATACAGTATACATAAAGGCTCCCTGGCCTCAAAATCATGTGCACTTAAGTTTGTTGTGTGCAGTATCGTAGAATTTGCACACTTCATCATTTTAGTGTGCAGTACATGTGTGCACTATGCCATGGAAGGTGCATACAAAAATGATATCAAACAACTCACCATCTTAAGTACATTTTCATTTACATTTACAGTTGGGGTTCGACCTAGGGGTATTACATCAAGGATGCTCAACAATGCTTTGAAGTAAGGTGTTCTCTAAGAAAGTAAACATCTTCATGAGGCCATCATGAAGGGCATCCCCTAAGATGTCAACAAAAATCCAATGCCCTACATAAACTGAGGTTAAGAAACAATTGAGAAAGATATATCCACTATGAAATTTTGTCACAAACCATCTCCCATGTACCAATCTATCTCATGATAACTAAGGGATGAACATAGATCATGTAACCCAGATATCATGAAGAACACCTAAACATGGTGTAATCACATTTAGAGTAACTTAAAAGATAATATTTATCTCCTCATTCTCAATCTACTTCTATTTGTTAACCTAATCGTTTTCATTCATCTCATTCACTTATAATGTCCTTTTCTCCATTACTCATCACAAATTCTCATTTATATTGTAAACCCTCTTATTTACCTTTTCATAAATCTAAGACACATTCATCTATGGAGTGCCATGCTATGGGAGCATCAAGATCCTACAAATTCCCTATTTTCATAACAATAGGTCACATATCTTACACACCCAACCTATCCCCAACCATTGAATAGAATATAAGTCTCTAGCCCTAACCCCTTCATGCAAGCCTAGTCATTATGACTCACCATTATAACCTAGTTGATAGAGAAGCCTTGTATATCCATTATTGCTACAACAATGATTGAATTTATCATCTCATCCTTGATCATCGAAGTTGGAATAATTTTATTCTAGTATCTACAGTCTCAAAACTGAATATCCCCACCATTCCTCATTGTCTGTAACATACAAAATGTATTATATAAAGCATAGACAAAAAATACTACAACAAATTCTAGTGGAAAAGAAAAATATAGATAATAATAAAACCATCATTGATACCTTTATTGATAGAAATCCAAGTTCACTTTCCTCTTCAAGGGGGAAACCTCTAGTAGAGGAGATCTCTATTACAATAATTCTCAAGAAAATACTTTCACATGCCTTATAGTCCTATTTATACTATTTCTATCTTCTAAATAATATTATAGAGGAAGATATTTCCATAAGCAGAAGCTTCTATTAAGTATTCTTACGTTATACTTTTTCACATGATTAGATAGAATTTATTTACTAATGTCAACCTTTATTACATAGAAAACATATTATTCTACCTACATGAGGTGTTACAGAGTTTAAGTCCCTAACATGCCCCGCCCCCTGAAAATAGTTGTGTCCTCAATGCTTGAGATGTGAAAATTGTTGTAGAATGGTAGCTAACTCCTAGGTGGCATACTATAGTAGTGTATCCTTCTTCTGAAATAAACCTTCCTTGATGGTGTACTGATGGATAATATTCTCACATTGATCCAAGACTGCTTGTGGCTGCAATCAAATGGATCCTTCTTCATCCGACAGAGGTAGATTGGTCTAAGTATGAAACTTATTTCCAATCACTTTATTTAAGAATGAGTCATGGAAAATAGGATGGATCTTAGAGTGACTGGGAAGAGATAACTGGTAGGCCACAAGCCCCAATCACTTGAGAGTTGAATAGGGACCATAACAATTGGGGGTGAGTTTTTGACATTGTTCAACTTTGAGTGAAGTTTAATTATAAGGTTGAAGATGAAGAAAAAATTAGTCCTCATCAAAAAATTGATGTTCTGAATGAACTTGATCCTATTGTAGCTTGGTATGATTATAATCTATGACCAAATTTTCTTTGAGGATATAGAGAATGGTCACGCGGACTGCAAGAACATTGTCAACCTCTTGAACCTTGGAGACACCTGACATATATGAGAGAAATGATGGTGGATTTTTCCTGTAGACCACATCAAAGGGATTCATATGAGTGGAAGTACTGTAAGATGTGTTGTGCCACCATTGAACTAGGGATAACCATTTCTCCCATTGATTTTTTCATTTGGATGTAAAACATGACAAATTTGTTTCCAAACACTTGTTAAAACATTCATTTTTTTCATTAGTCTAGGGATGATAGGTGGTTCTAAGATGCAATTGGGTTCCTTGGAGTGTGAACAATTATCACCAAAAGTTTCTAGTGAAAATTGGATCACGGTTGGAGATTATAGAATGAGGCATGCCATGGATTTTGAAGATATTATCCATAAATATTTGAGAAATTGTGGATGTGGTGAATGGGTGTTAAAGAGCACATAAATGAACATATTTATAAATATGATCTACTACAACCATGATGACTGAGTTATTGGTCAATTTAGGTAAGCCAACAATGAGTCCATATAAATTTTCGTCCAAATAATAGGTGGAATCGAGAGAAGTTGGAGTGTGAATGGATATTTGATGGTTTCCCCCTTATTACATTGATAGGTTTCACATTAAACAAGAAAGGTGAGGATTTCCTATTTCATACCTTCCTAGAAAAAATAAAATTTGACCCTTTCATAGGTTTTGGTAAATCCTGAATTACCATATGTGGGGAAAGAATGAAGCTTGAGAGCGCAATGGATTTAAGTTTTGATTGTTTACTGAAATATATGATACATTTATAGTGAATCTCTTCATTATACCAATAATATCTTGGAGAAACTTGATAATCCTATTGTACTCATTGGATCAAGCTAAACATTTTGGGGTGTTACAACCATTCTTGGAAAACAACTTGAAGCCAATCTTCTACAATGAAAGAGAGGGAAAAGAGGGACCCTTATTCTTCATATTTCATTGAAAGAGCATCAACAACCATATTTTATTTTTCCTTCTTGTAATTGATCTCTTAATCATATCCAAAAATCTTGGTCACCCATTGTTTTTCTTTAGGGATGAAATTATTTGTTCCAGGAAGTACTTGAGGCTACAATGATAATTTTTAATGTGGAATCATAGCCCCAATAGATAAGGATGTCATAGATCCACTTCATCTATAATAGACAACATTTCCATTTTATAGGATGATTGAACCAAATGTCACTCCTAAATTTGTTTTCTAGTGAAATCCAAAGGTTGGTCATATTGCATGAGGACTATCCAAATTTGTTTCCCTAAAGCATCACATTCTAGGACAAAATTCTTGGTGAAGTATGAAGAGGAGTTGTACACATGGCCTCTTTCAAGGAATGGAAGGATTGATCAGTTGTAGGAGTCCAGCTGAAAGAATTATTTTTAAGGAGAGTAGTGAGAGGAGCTACATTTTTTCCATAATTATAAAAAAAATTATGATAATAGCGTGTTAAACCCAAGAGACCACAAAATATTTTAAGAATTTTAGGGTGAGTCCAATCCTTCATAGCTTCAATTTTCTTAGGAACCACCCATACACCATCCTTTTTGATAATATGACCAAGGTACTCAACTTCAGACACTCGAAAAACACATTTAGAATGTTTGGAAAAATATGTGTGCTTAGATAGTATATGTAGAACTTGATCCACATGGACGATATGGGATTTCCAAGTTTTACTATAGATGGGAATATCATCAAGGAAAACTAAAGCAAGTTGATGGAGGAAAAGATGGAAGGCATGATTCATGAGACTTTGAAAAGAGGAAGGGGCATTACATAGGCCAAAGGGCATGACAAAGAACTCATAGTGACCCTCTTGAGATATAAGTGCAGTATTGGGAATGTATTCCTCTTTCATAAGTATTTGGTGGTAGCTTGAATGGAGATCAAGCTTGGTAGCTTCAATGAAAATTAATGTCGATCTTCCATGTCATGAAAGGAGATATATGATCGTTGGCCTTCCATATACTGGAAACGTTTTGACTCGGTCCTTCAGTTCCATTTTGAAGGATATAAATGGGACAAATTCGAGCTATGGAAAGGAGGAGAAAGAATTCAAATTTGAGAGAAAAGTTACTATGGAGACATTATTACTTCATATTGAGTCTGCATCCCTTTGTCCTTTAAGTCTGAGCACAATGTTCATCCCCCAATCTCTTCCCTTGTTGATTGGGAACCTCATTGTTTCTCTCTTATGAGATTGCCTTTGGTGGAGGCCCAACTAGAAGGAACTTAGTTTCTCAGTTCCGAACCGTGCCGACATGGAAGTCTGTAATATTTTCACTTCTGTTGATCATTTATTAATAGAAATACTCATTTCCCGTCCAATTGATATCTTGAAAATATATGAGTTATTATCCATGGGCATATTTGTTATGTTTATTAATGGATTATGCTATATAGTGTGCTAACCTTTTATATTATCACCATATGCTTTCTTTCTTTGTTTGTTGAGAACTAGTTGTAGGTATATAGCTTTGGGTTCAAGTGCTCAACGATGGACTTCATCAAGCATATGGGCGAGGTAGGCCTCTTTCTTATCTCACTTGCATATTGGATTATATAGCATGTTTCTAGGATAGAGTTGATTTATGCAGTCATTTTTGTCTGTTTTGGTTTACCCTATCCATAGAGAGATTTTCCTCGTAACAGAATGGGTGACCATACTGGGGAGGGAACATTCCCCCAAGTGTCCATTTCCTGCATGCATTTCCTTGCATTGAGCATAGGTATGTTCCACTGCTGGAACTAGTTTTTCTTATTTGTGACACTCATTTCCTCCTTTGTATCATAAAATTCATTTGTCTATGAAGAAAACAAAAACAGACAAGCGGGAAGGGAGTATTATCTTATGTTTGCAGCATTCGTGTCGCCTTTGAACAAAGAAATTTTTTATTGAGTCCATTCATCATCATAATTTTTGGATTAGCATGGCCTTAGGAAGCTGAGCTCATTACAGAGTCTTCTCTATCAACAGGTTAGTCTTCCAGTCCCTATAGAGAATTTCATTAATGTCTCCTGCATCTCATGGTTTCATCATTGGGTCTATGTTGTTAGATTCCTCTATGTGTTTCATGCTCTTGTTCAAAGGAAGTCTATCAACTTGTGTCGACCACTCCTCAGAACTCTTGAATTTGCATGTCGGCCACACCCTTAGTTTTTCTCAGAGTCACATGATATTGTAAGTCTTATCATGCACCCAGACCCTACTTTCATCATTGGTAGGTAACCTTGAACCCAACAATCAACACTTCATCATTGCTCGTTGACTGGGTGGTTTCCCTTGTGTTCGATGACAAGACATATATTCAAACATTGGGATTCATGCAGTGTCTTGGATTTCGTTAGCCTTGTTGGTGGTTTCCTCTCCTTTTTCGGTAGTTTTCACTATTGGTTGATATTCATAGGGTCTTTTTCATGTAACGATTTCACTTGGCACACATGAAAGACTTACAGGGTCGTTGGTTAGTGAACATGTTCTTCGTCTGATTTCCACCAAATCATGAAGCTCTAACTTTGTACCTCATGCTGACTAATGAGAGATGACTTAATTCTCTTTTTTCAGCGAGTCTCTTTCGATCGACTCCAACTCATTTATTCTGGAATTGGGACCTAGAGTCTTGTGAATACCTTGAATTTTCCAGTAATCAGTGACAAGCTCTCTCGCCATCGACAGTTGGGAATACACCAATATATCCTGATTGATGGATTCTTCAGGTGTTAGATACTGAATCCTATATTCACACTTCTAAGAATGTACTCGGTGCCTTGATACCTAATTTTATTATTGGTAGTTTGTATCACGTTTGTTAACGGTATACCTCAATGACCGGTAATCAAACGATGTCTCATTATGTTCGACCTCAACTCCTTTATTCACATGATGTATACTTGTACCCTTGGTGGATTGCATAGAATACTTGAAGGCATCACTATGTGGCCACAAATCTCCTAAGATGTTGCTTCATTTTCATTGTACCAGTACCTATATGACTTCAGTGATCATGGGAGATCAAATTGTACTTCATGGTATACAAATATCTTCAGGTTAGTTTTGAGACTGGTTCAACTGGGCCTTGTTCGTGACTATGACAACTATTTGCATGTAACCACATTTGTATTTTCCTATTCATGGCCACAAACACATGTTTGGTATATTTTCACACGAATCTGCAGTGTAATTTTATTGGCATCCATGTATGCAAAGTCAGTACAAAATGTAATGAGCAACTAGTTCATCTAGCAGGTTCCCTAACACTCCACTTTTGGGTTGTTTATAATGTATTTTGGCCATCAAAGACACTCCTCTTACCTTACACATTAGGGGGGATCTATTATGGAATATTTGCCTCACCCTATGCAATATTACACAGAGGGCCTTATTCCATTTCCCTATGCACATTTATCTTCCTTGTTGATAAAATTCAGAGACAAAAATCAATATTTTTCCACTTATACGCATCTTTCACACTATACAACATGAGATATATGATCCTTGGCCTTCTATATACTGGAAACATTCCGACTAGGCCCTTCAGTTCCATTTTGAAGGCTATAAATGGGCTAATTCCGACCTATGGAAAGGAGGAGAAATAATTCAACTTTAAGAGAAAAGTTACTCTGGAGAAATTATTGATTCATATTGAGTATGCATCCCTTTTTCCTTTAAGTCTAAACACAATGTTCATCCCCCAATCTCTTCCCTTGTTGATTGAGAACCTCATTATTTCTCTCTTATGAGATTGCCTTTGGTGGAGGATTGAAGTGGTGGAGGCACAACTAGAAGGAACTTAGTTTATTGGTTATGAACCATGCCGACATGGAAGTCTGTAATATTTTCACTTATGTTTATCATTTATTAATAGAAATACTCATTTCCCATCCAATTGATATCTTGCAAATATATGAGTTAATATCCATGGGCGTATTTGTTATGTTTATTTATGGATTATGCTATCTAATGTCCTAAACTTTTATATTATCACCATATGATTGCTTTGCTTGTTTGTTGAGAACTAGTTGTAGGTATATAGCTTTGGTTTCAAGTGCTCAATGGTGGACTTCATTGAACATATGGACAAGTTAGGATTATTTCTTATATTGCTTGCATATTGGATTATATAACATGTTTCTGGGATAGAGTTGATTTCTGCATTCATTTCCGTCTATTGTGGTTTACCCTAGCCATAGAGAGATTTTCCTTGTAACAAAATTGGCGACCATACTTGGGAGGGAACATTCCTCCAAGCGCAAATCTCCCACATGCATTTCCCTACATTGAGCATAGGTATGTTCCACTACTGGAACTAGTTTTTCTTACTTGCGACACTCGTTTCCTCCTCTGTATCATAACATTCATTTGTCTATGAAAAAAACAAAAAAATATGGGCGAGAAGGGAGTATTATATTATGTTGGCAGTAGTCGTGTCGCCTTTGACCAAAGCATAAAGTTATTGATTCCATTAATCATCATAATTTTGGGATTAGCATGGCCTTAGGAAGTTGATCTCATTACAGAGTCTTCTCTACCGATTGGTTACTCTTCCAGTCCCTGTAGAGAATTTCATTGATGCCTCCTACATCTCATGGTTTCATCATTGGGTCTATGTTGTCGAAGTCCTCCATATGTCTCATGCTCTTGTTCAAAGGAATTATATCAACCT
The DNA here is from genome assembly GCA_000966675.3 of Picea glauca. Classification (NCBI taxonomy): domain Eukaryota; kingdom Viridiplantae; phylum Streptophyta; class Pinopsida; order Pinales; family Pinaceae; genus Picea; species Picea glauca. The sequence goes on along the minus strand of JZKD02S1679852.1, from coordinate 164,292 downwards.
ATGTCGGCCACTCCTAAGAAATATTGACTTTTCATGTCGGCCATACCCTCAGTTTGTCTCGGATTCACATGATATTGTAAGTCCTATCATGCACCCTAGCCCTACTTTCATCATTGGTAGGTAACCTTGAACCCAACATTCAACACTTCATCATTTGTTGTTGACTGGGTCGTTTCCCTTATGTTTGATGACAAGACATGTATTAACACATTGGGATTCATGAAGTGTCTTGGATTCCATTATCCTTATTGGTGGTTTCCTTGCCTTTGTCAACAATTTTCATCATTGGATGCTATTCAGAGGGTCTTTTTCGTGTACTTATTGCACTTGGCACATGTGAAAGACACACATGGTTGTTGGTTCATGAACATGTTGTTCGTCTGATTTCTACTAAATCGTGAATCTCCCTCTTTGTACCTCATGCTGATTGATGAGAGATTCCTTAATGATCTCCTTTCAATAGATCTCTTTCCATCGACTTCAACTCATTTATTCTGGAATCGGGACCTAGAGTATTATGCATACCTTGAAGCTTGTAGTCATCAGTGGTAGGCTCTCTCACCATCCATAGTTGGGAATACATCAATGTCTCCTGATCGATGGATTATTCAGGTGTTCAACATCGACTCCTCTATTCACACTTCTAAGAATGTACTCGGTGCCTTGATACCTACTTTCATTATCGATAGGTTGTCTCGTGTTTGTTAACAATATACCTCAATGACTGGTAATCAAACGATGTCTCATTGTGTTCAACCTCAACTCCTTTATTCACATGATGTAGACTTACACCCTTAGCGGATTGCGTCAAAGACTTGAAGACATCACTATGTGGCTGTAGCTTTCCTAAGTTGTTTCTTCCTTTTCATTGGACCAATACCTATATGACTTCAGTGATCATGGGAGATCAGATTGTACTTCATGGTATACAAATATCTTCAGATTGAATTTGAGACTAGTTCTACTGGGCCTTGTTCATGACTATGACAACTATTGGCATGTAACCGCATTTGTATTTTCCTATTCATGGCCAAAGAAACTTGTTTGGTATATTTTCACATGGATATGTAGTGTAATTTTATTAGCAACCATGTATGCAAAGTCAATACAGAATGTAATGAGAAACTAGTTTGTCCAGTTGGTTCCCTACCACTCCACTTCTGGGTTGTTTATAATACATTTAGGCCATCGTAGATACTCATCCAACCTCACAAATTAGGGGGCATCTGTTATAGCAAGATTTTCCTCACCATATGAAATATTGCACAGAGAACCTTATTCCATTTCCCTATATAGAATTATCCTCCCTGTTGATAAAATCCAGAGAAAAAAAACAAATATTTTTCCACATGTACACATCTTGCACACTATACAACATGCGTATACACAGGCTGCTCCACTACATCTCACGTACATTGTGATTTCTGCTAGAAAATGAAAATTAATGTCGGGTTTCCATGTCACGATAGGAGATCTATGATCCTTGGCCTTCCATATACTTGAAATGTTTTGACTCATCCCTTCAGTTCCATTTTGAAGGCTATAAATGGGCCAATTCCGAGCTATGTAAAGGAGGAGAAAGAATTCAACAATGAGCGCAGAGTTACTCTAGATAAATTAATACTTCATATTGAGTCTGCATCCCTTTCTCCTTTAAGTCTGAACACATTGTTCATCCCCCAAGATCTTCCCTTTTTGATTGATAACCTCATTTTTTTCTCTTATGAGCTTGCCATTGGTGGAGAATTGAAGTGGTGGAGGCCCAGCTAGAAGGAACTTAGTTTTTCGGTTCTGAACCGTGCCGACACGAAAGTTTGTAATATTTTCACTTCTGCAATAGAAATACTCCTTTCCCATCCAATTTATATCTTGAAAATATATGATTTATTATCCATGGGAGTATTTGTTATGTTTATTAATGGATTATGCTATCTAATGTGCTAACCTTTTATATTATCACCATATGATTTCTTTTCTTGTTTGTTGAGAACTAGTTGCAGGTATATAGATTTGGGTTCAAGTGTTCAACGGTCGAATTCATCGAACATCTGGACGAGGTATGCCTCTTTCTTATCTTGCTTGCATATTGAATTATATAGCATGTTTCTGGGATAGAGTTGATTTCTGCAGTCATTTTTGCATGTAGTGGTTTACCCTAGCCATAGAGAGATTTTCCTCATAACATAAGTGGTGACCATAATGGGGAGGGAACATTCCTCTGAGTGCCCATCTCCCACATGCATTTCCCTACATTGAGCATAGGTATGTTCCACTGCTGGAACTAGTTTTGCTTACTTGGGACACCTATTTCCTCCTCTGTATCATAACATTCATTTGTTTATGAAAAAAAAATAGATGGGTGGGAAGGGAGTATTATCTTATGTTGGCAACAGTCATGTTGCCTTTAAACAAAGAACAAAGTTATTGAGTCCATTCATCATCATAATTTTGGGATTAGCATGGCCTTAGGAAGATGATTTCGTTACAAAGTCTTCTCTACCGACTATTTACTCTTCCAGTCCCTATAGATAATTTCATTGATGCCTCCTGCATCTCATGGTTTCATCATTGAGTCTATGTTGTTGCAGTCCTCCATATGTATCATGCTCTTGTTCAGAGGAAGCATATCAACCTCTGTCGTCCATTCCTCATAAATCTTGACTTTGCATGTCGGCCATACCCTCAGTTTGTCTCGGAGTTACATGATATTGTAAGTCCTATCATGCACCCTGGCCCTACTTTCATCATTGGTAGGTAACCTTGAACCCAACAGTCAACTCTTCATCATTGGTCATTGACTGGGTGGTTTCTCTTATGTTTGTCGGTAAGACATCTATTCACACATTGAGATTCGTGTAGTGTTTTGTATTCCATTAGACTTATTGGTGGTTTCCTCGCCTTTGTCAACAATTTTCATCATTGGCTGCTATTCAGAGGGTCTTTTTCGTGTATCTCTTACACTTGGAACACATGAAATACGTAGAGGGTCGTTGGTTCATGAACATGTTCTTCGTCCGATTTCCACCAAATCATGAAGCTCTTGCTTTGTACCTCATGCTGACTGATGAGAGATTCCTTAATTCTCTTCTTTCAATGGGTCTCTCTCCATCGACCTCAACTCATTTATTCTGGAATCAGGACCTAGAGTCTTATGAGTACCATGAAGATTGCAATCATGAGTGCCAGTCTCTCTCACCATCGACTGTTGGGAATACATCAATGTCTCCTGATCGATGGATTCTTTAGGTGTTCAACACCGACTCCTCTATTCACACTTGTAAGAATGTAATTGGTGCCATGATGCCTACTTTCATTATCGTTAGGTTGTCTCATGTTTGTTAACGGTATACCTCAATGACTGGTAATCAAACAATGTCTCATTATGTTTGACCTCAACTCATATATTCACATGATTTAGACTTGAACCCTTGGTGGATTACGTAGAATACTTGAAGACATCACTATGTGGTCACAACTTTCCTAATTTGTTGCTTCCTTTTCATTGGACCAATACCTATATGAATTTAGTGATCATGGGAGATCAGATTATATTTCATGGTATACAAATATCTTCAGATTGGTTTTGAGACTAGTTCTACTGGGCCATTTTCATGACTATGAAATCTATTGGCATGTAACCGCATTTGTAATTTCCTATTCATGGCCACAAACATGTTTTTGGTATATTTTCACATGGATTTGCAACATAATTTAATTGGCAGCCATGTATGCAAAGTCAGTATAGAATGTAATGAGCAACTAGTTCATCCAGCTGGTTCCCTACCATTCCACTTCTGGGTTGTTTATAATGTATTTAGACCATCGCAGATACTCCTCTGACCTCACACATTAGGGGGCATCTGTTATAGCAAGATTTTCCTCATGCTATGCAATCTTGCATAGAGAGACTTATTCCATTTCCCTATGCAGACTTATCTCCCCTGTTGATAAAATCTAGAGACAAAAATAAACATTTTTCCACATGTATGCATCTTGCACACTATACAACATGCGTATACGCAGGTTGCTCCACTACAACCCACGCACATCGATATTTGTGCCATAAAATGAAAATTAATGTTGGGTTTCCATGTCACGACAGGAGATCTATGATCCTTGGCCTTCCATATACTGGAAAATTCCAAATCGGCCATTCAGTTCCATTTTGAAGGATATAAATGTGCCAATTCCAAGCTATGGAAAGGAGGAGAAAGAATTCAACTTTGAGAGAAAATTTACTCTAGAGAAATTATTACTTCATATTAAGTCTGCATACCTTTGTCCTTTAAGTCTAAACACAATGTTCAACCCCCAAGATCTTCCCTTGTTGATTGAGAAACTCATTATTTATCTCTTAAGAGGTTTCCTTTGGTGGAGGATTGAAGTGGTGGAGGCCCAACTAGAAGGAACTTAGTTTCTCGGTTTTGAGCCGTGACGACACATAAGTATGTAATATTTTAACTTCTACTGATCATTTATTAATATAAATACTCCTTTCCTGTCCAATTGATATCTTGAAAATATTTGAGTTATTATCCATGGGCATATTTCCTATGTTTATTATTGGATTATTCTATATAATGTGCTAACATTTTATATTATCAGCATATGCTTTCTTTTCTTGTTTGCTGATAACTAGTTGCAGGTATATAGCTTTGGGTTCAAGTGCTCAAAGGTGGAATTCATCGAACATATGGATAGGGTAAGCCTCTTTCTTATCTTTCTTGCATATTGGATTATGTAGCCTATTTATGGGATAGAGTTGATTTATGCAGTCATTTTCATCTGTTGTGGTTTACCCTAACTATAGAGATATTTTCCTCGTAACACCAAGTGAATTATTTATTGAATTCCATGACTACAAGAGAATAATGAGGGATGGTACTAGGACAAATAACACCCACTTTGAGAAAATATTCAACAATTTTCTCAATTTTGTTTCTCTCGGCATAGGGATGACGATAAGGAAATACAATGGGAGGAAGACTACTTGATACTAGAGGAATGGAATGATCATGGATTCTGTGTGAAGGGGTAAGTCCATTGGGGGTGTTAAAAGCAACTTAGTGTTGGGAGAGTATAGATTGGAAGTCTGGATGCATAAAGGGTGTCTTATCGGCTTGAATAGAATGGAGTTGGGAAATAATGCTAGAATAAAAAAAATTGAGTACATATTTTCTAGGAACTGATGATCTCAGGGGAGTCTTCTATGATACCTTGGAACCTATGCTATTGTCCCTCCTATTGTAATTGCATGGTTAAATCCCTCAAATCCATAGTGACAGGGTAGAGAGTGCGTATCCTTTCAGCATCAAGAATAATGTCACAACTACCCATGTCGATAGAAAACATATGAGATTTCATGTGTTACTCACCAATTTGTAGGCACAAGTTCTTACAATGCCCCCCACATTTCATGGAACCTCCATTGGAAATCATGATTTGAATTTTTTTGACTACATGGATACAACAATTGATTTCTTGGGAAATGTGGTAATGCATAAAACTATGGGTGCTACTACTGTTAACTAGGATGATGAATTTCCTATGCTTAATGTAGACAATAAATTGAGGGTTTGGGGAGCAGAGAAATTAGTTCAATAGATTCCAAAAAGGTCTGGGGGTGAGCCATTAGGACTTGGGATTGGATCTCATCGTTTAGGACACTGGTAAATAATTCATTGAATAAGGAATTTGACATTCCCTCCATTCTGAAATCCAAGTGGTCAAAGGAGGCGATAAAGTATTCCAGTCTTCTAGACTTTTTCAACTTGGTCAAATTGAGTAAATGGTGGTTATAGGTGTCGAAGAATTCATAAATATTGACAACAAACTGTGTCCAAGAAACATAGCCTTGGCATGAATTTTTATGCCATTTCTACCATTTCTAGTGTTTAGGATCCATACAGATGACACCATAATGAATTCTGCCCAAATAATGAGTGATTCCATGTAAGGAGAAATAATGTTCCATTTGAGTGATGAGGCCTGTGGGATTTAATCCATCAAATTTTTTCACTTCAATTCTAGGAAGATAAAGTTTGCGATGAAAGTGGTTAGAATGAAAGGGTGTGGAATGGGAGGATTCAACAACTTCTGGGTTATAAGGTGGTGTAGAAGAGAGAGGATCTTGGGATTGCATAAACATTGATGTCAATTTGTCAAATGCCATTGGAAGGGATTCTAGTGGGGTGTGCCAGGAATTGATGGTTTCAAGTTGGTGGAGATGAGAATTTATGGTAGCAATGTTGGAATTAAGCTCAGATATATCTTTCTCATTCTACTCATTGTCTTTTTCTAAGGAAATGTTGTGGCTATCAAAGTCTTGGTTGCGATAGTGGGCCATTGGGGAGTGAATGGAGATGGTGGGTTAGCAAACAAAAAGGATATATGGTAATGGGTATCATCATGATTAGTGAAAATAGAGGAACTCAATAGGATAGGTTCCAAATAAGGGTGTCAGGAAGGGTGGGTGGGTCCATAGATAAAAAAATATTACAATTGATGGATACCCCTATTATTAAGACATAGAGAGGAATCTAGTGGGATAGGTCCCAAATAAGAGTGTTGGCCCCATATATGTTGATACTGAGAGGGGGGTGAATTAGTACCAAGTCCAATTTAAAACCTTTTTCAACTTATACTTAATCCATTCAACTATATCCAATGATAAATGAACAATAGTATAAGAGTTACACCAATACACCACAATACACCATGCACAATATATGAGAAATAATCAATAGTTATTGTTGAAGGGAAGTAATGACATCCAAAGCTAGCTACATATTCCAAATGTAAAGGGAGGGATAAACCTACAAGAGGAATATACAATCCTCCAATATCAATAGAGGATTTAACTCTCCATCCTTGCCCCTTCCTTCCACCCAAAAAGAAGTTATAGAGAGAATGATGGACTTTGTTCAATTCTGGTTTATTGAGGAGATCGAACTTGTACAGAATGTCCTGCGCTCAATATTTAACATCAGATTATGAAAATATCACATAAAAAGATACATTCCGTACTATTTCCAATGAAATTTTTCCCACTTAATTTGGATTCTCTATGAATAAGTTATGTCTCTTTTACCCAGAACACCTTTTTATTGACTAGATTTAGGAATGGTCAAAAACCCTATCTTCCACAGAGTGTATCTCCATAATTATAGAGAATAAAGAGTTGAAATGTTTACCACAGGTACCTTGATATGTCTTCTCAATACCATAGCAATTTTACTATCTGAATTGTTCTAGAAAAACTTTTATAGAAAAAATGGTAGATGACTTGAAAATAACATACCTTAGAACACATTACCAAAAGACTTCATCCTCCCTTGAAATCTGGCCTTCTTTACTTCTAATTTCCTCTTAAATTCAACTTGTGTATCAAATGAATGTATAATGATATTTATTTATACCATTTATTTCACTTCCTTTTAACATTAGGGCCAACCTAACACTTTCTTATTTTGTAATTTTGTTCTTTAATTATCTTCAGGGCCTACATGTACTTCCTTCTTCAATTCACTTTGTCATCTTCAAAAATTCATTTCTCCTCAACCATGAGGATCCACGTGACATGCCATATACCACCAGAAACAACATGATGTATACTATCCATCCATGGGTTTTGTATCTGCATGTACATTGTCCTTCATGTCCAAATACCTTCATCAATATTGCGATCCAAAACCCATGACTAGGGTTGACATCAATGACAACAACCAATCTTACAACAATCCCCCCCTTTGTCATAGATGGAAACACTCATGCTCCCCCTATCATCATGATCCCAATTTCTCTCCCCCTTTGACATCAATGGCAAAGGGTAAGGCTTCTACCCCCGAGTTTAATGGCAAAATGTAACTCTCTTCTTTGGGGATGCTCCCCCTGAACATGTGGCACTCAATAATACTTCATCCTTATTTTTGGTCTTTGGGAATTTTTCTTCCTTGGAATCCTCTTATGTGGCTTCTATCTTCTCTCTCTTCTTCATGTCTAGGATGTATATGTTGTTCGATCTTCTTGTTGCAGTTGCAACCAATCTTCCTGAGTTATTTTCTCTGATTTTACATTATCGGGAGTCAAACGTAAGAGTGTATCTTTGATCACATATTTTGCTGACATTGAGGAGATTATGCTTAAGATATTCAACCAATAGGACTTTTCCTTCCTTTACTTTTTCACTTCCAATCTTTACAATTCCTTTTCCAAGTATTTTAGTAGACGAGTCATCTCCAAATGTAACATTTCCACCCTTTTTCTTCAAGATGACAAATTTTCTTTGATCTCCGGTCATATGAGATGAGCACCCACTATCTATGAACCATTCATATTCTTATTTTCATTCTTTAGCAACCAATGTTATTTGATAGTTTTCATTTTGTGGAATTTCTTTCCTTTTCCATGTTGTAGTTGGTATACAGACATTTGGCATATGATTATCTTCCTTCATCTCTCTGCAATCTTGTGCTTTATGACCAAGATTATTTCACTTGTAACATACAATATTTTGATCCATTAATGGGTCAAATGGATTATAATTTATGTTGATAGGTCTACGATCATTACCATATCTACTATTTTCACCATTCATTTATCTTGCATAGTTATTCTTTTCATTGATTCTACAATCGATTGCCTTGTGTCCAAAATTTCCACAAGTATAACAATGTCCAAGAAAGAAATTTTGATACTTGGGAGTAAGTGATCTTCTTTGTGGTGTGGTCCATATGGGTCACGATCTATTCTTTTGTAGTTTCCTTCATAATGATTTATTTCATACCTGATGGGAGAGGATCTTCTTAATGTCTCATTCCTTCTGAATTCTAGTCTTCTATCTTGTTGTTCAACTTGTTTTGGAGTGTTGGTTTCATCATTTTCATCTTCCTTATCTTGTTTTGTTGTCTTCAAACTGTCATTGTGTCCTAGTCTTGTCTTGTCATTTGGATATCTTTGATTGCTAAGGATCTCATCTGATTTTCCAATGCTTTTTTTTCGAACTTCTTCAACTTTTCTGTTGTCAATAGTAGCTCCCCTTTATGTGATCCAATTATGCTTTCAATTTCTCATAATCTTCTAATTGTTCCTGCAAGCTATTAATGGTATTTTCAAGCTTGTAATTCTCTTATTCACAACTACTCAATTCACCTTTTAGTATTATTATGTTTGTGTTTCTAATATTTCTATTTTCAATTTCAACATGCTTCAACTTTTCAAGATTCTCATCTTCTTGTTCACTCTCTGCATTGTATTTGTATCCCCAAAATGAATCAAGGTTGGTTTCTTTGTCTGAATCTTCTTCACAAATGACTTCTTCTTCTTTAGAATTCTTGTGATCATCATCCTAGGTTTCTTGGGTTATGAAGAGGACTTCTCCTCCATCATTATCTTCTTCATCACTCTCATCTGAGGAGATGTCATCATCCTTGGAGTAGAATCTCTTTTTATTGTTGAGACTTCTCTTTTTATAGTAGTATTTTTCAACAATATGTCCTATTCTACCATAGTTTTGAGAGGAGACTTACCTCTGTATCTTCCACTTCCCTTCTGAAACCTTCTTACAAAATTTTCTATTTCTTCATCAAGGTTCGTATCCTTGTCTTTTGTCCTTTTTATGGCTTTAAATGCTTCTTTATTGTTTGCCTGGTCACTTTATGTATCTGTTCTCATTTCATATTATATAAGAGAACCATGTAATTCATCCATTGTCATTTTGGTCAAGTCCCTAGTTTCTTCAATGGCAAAGACCTTAGCATCATACTTCAAGAGAAGTGATCTCAACACTTTTTGTACAACCAATGATTCATCGAGCTCTGCACCTAATCCTTTGATAGCATTAACAACTTCATCAACTCTAAGAAGATAGGTTGCAATATCTTCCTTTTCATTCATCTTCAAATTTTCAAATTCTACTCTATATCATTGAAGCTTGACCTAGTTAACTTTTTGATCACCTTCGTAGATACTCTTGATTTTGTCCCATACCTCTTTAGCAGTTTTGTAGCCTATCACTTTGCTAGCAATGGTTGGTGCCAATGTTGCTAGAATAACATGTCTGGATTTTGAATTACAACTCATAAGCTTCTTCTCATTTGGATTGGTTGGAGCATTTTTTGGGATTGCATAGCCATTTACAACTGAGTACCAAATGTCTACTCCCAAAGATGTTAGGTAAGTTTTCACTCTATCACTCCAATATGCATAATTTCTTCCATCAAATTTTTGAATCCAATTTGAAATGTGCTCATGGTCATCCATATCTTCTCAGGATTTTCCTTCCAGTGGTTAAACTGTTCTGAAGGCAACCTGCTCTGATATTGAGAGGGGGTTGAATCAATATCAAGTAAAATTTAAAAAAAAAATCAAATTATACTTAAACCATTCAAATATATCCAATGAGAAATGAAAAATAGTATAAGAGTTACACCAATACACTACAATACACCATGCACAATATATGAGAAATAATCAATAGTTATTGTTCAAGGGAAGTAATGACTTCCAAAGGTAGTTGCAGCTTCCAAATGTAAAGGGAGGGATAAACCTCGAAGAGGAAGACACAATCCTCCAATATCAATAGAGGATTTAACTCCCCATCCTTTTCCCTTCCTTCCACCCAAAAAGAAGTTATAGAGAGAATGGTATACTTTGTTCAATTTTGGTTTATTCATGAGACCGAACTTGTATAGAATGTCTTGCGCTCAATATTTAACATCAGATTTGGAAACTTGCACACAAGAAACTATAGTCCGTACTATTTCCAATGAAATTTGTCCCACTTCATTTGGATTATCTATGAAGAAATTGTGACTATTTTACCCAGAACACCTGTTTATTGACTAGCTTTCGGACTGGTCAAAAACCCTATCTTCCACAGAGTGTATCTCCATAATTATAGCGAATCAAGAGCTAAAACTTTTACCACAGGTACCTTGATATGTCTTATCAATACCATATAAATTTCACCATTTGAATCATTCTATAAAAATATTTATAGTGAAAATGGTAAGATGACCTGAAAATAACATACCTTAGAACACATCACCAAAATACTTCTTCCTCCCTTGAAATCTGACCTTCTTTACTTCTGATTTCCTCTGAAATTCGACTTGTGTATCAAATGAATGTATAATGATATTTATTTATACCATTTATTTCACTTCCTTTTAATATTAGGGCCGAACTAACACTTTCTTATTTTGTAATTTTGTTCTTCAATTATCTTCAGGGCCTACATGTACTTCCTTCTTCAATTCACTTTTTCATCTTCAAAAATTCATTTATCCTCAACCATGAGGATCCACGTGATGTGCCACATACCACCTAAGACAACATGATGTATACTGACCATCCATGTGTGTTGTATCTCCATGTGCATTGTCCTTCATGTCCAAATACCTTCATCAATCTTATGGTCCAAAACCCATGATTAGGGTTGACATCAATGACAACAACCAATCTTCCAACAATATGTACTCCTACATAGTTATACGCTGACTTGAAGAACAATGTAGTAATGGAATGACCAAATTGTTAATAGGTAAATTATGTAGGAATTTCACAACCTAGATTCAAGAGGCAAGGTTGCATAGAAAAAATTCCCCTCTATTTATTTTCATTTATGTTCCATTCCCAAGGGTTACGGTTTCCAGGGTTCCTACATACCATGGTTTTCCTTGTGTTATAGATCTCTGATATACATGTGGGGTCAATAGTATCACTCAACCAAATATCTTAGAGCACCAATTAAATAATATCGACTATACCCTTAGTCGTACTACTCGATTACCTAGGTACTAGAGAGTAGTCTTCTTGAGTGTTGTCCTCGGTGTCATTATAGTAGTCAACCCATCGATCAACTGATCTAGAGATAGTTTCAGGAGACCTAGGGGACTTCCTATATACACAAATTTACATGGGAGTGATGGTCATGTACATGTGTTGTCTGATCTAGTACTACTTAAGGGGTACTAATAAGGGTTACAAAGGTTTCCAACAAGGTGAAACATTTGTTTTGAGTGTTGGCAGTGTACACAAGTTGTAAGACCCTAGATTTGAGTTATGTTTTATGAAAAAAACCCACCATACATCAGCACTTTTAGAATAAAATTCTTGTACAAATGAAGTCTCACCCCAGGTATCTATTGGGACTGCGAGAAACAATCTTCTAAAGTATTGAGGAAATTGGAGGAAATCATTCGGTTCATTATTTCTTATTCTCCCAGTTCCTATAACTCAGTTCTTAATCAATATTAACTTACTTATGATTCAGGTTTCTATAATCAATATATTCTATATCCATCTATGCTTCATTGTTGTAACAATTATTCTCATTGTGAAAAGATTCAACATGAGATAAAACTAATCTACTATGCAACCATCCATAATCCATAAGAAAAACATATAAAAGACAACAACACAAGATTCAATATCATATATTTGACATTCCTTTATTGATTCTTCTCATCATAGACTATTATGTTCAAGAACCAAGTACATCGGGAACCCCATCCTTCACAGAACAATGAGAAACCCCTCAATACATCTCATAGAATATATCTCAACATGGAAAAGAAAAATAGAACATAACCCAACATAACCCCTAATATCCCAACCTGTTACATATTTATACATAAATATAGGGCTAGAAACCCTAATATGCTCATCCAAAAAATACCCCCTTACAATGCATGGTCAGCTCAATTAACTAGTTGTTCAACTGCTTTCTTTTTATTTTCAATCTGCATATTGCTTTTCTGTTGTTATTCTATTTTTGGAATGTCGAGTTGTCATCCTTCTATCATGATTTATTCTCTCTCTCTCACTCTTTATTTATCCACTGACAAATTTATTCTTCTTTCTATGCATTGTCTTCCTCCTGTGCACTTTCCTCCTTCTACGCATTGTCCTCTTGGATGTGCCTTAGTTGCATGATCCCTATCTTTCCTTATTCTTCTGTGCACTTTTATTATACTTAGTATTTCTTCCCATAACTGTATGAAAAATACAAATTTTTTTCCGAAAATTCCTGTCCAATCCCCAACACTCACCTATGGCTCGTCCTAAGCCACTTAGGCATGTTGTCTACTCTTCCACGACGAGATGAAGTTTTGAGAGTCATCCTTTGCTACCTCCACATATTTTATGATTGTGACCTATTTTGTTTCTATCTCCTCTACCCTTTGCACTGTCAAGTCTGTATTGTTTTCCTCTGCTTGAGTCGATGCTTTATTGACCTTACCTTGCATAGTGGCCAACTCTCCAATTACCCTAGCTACTTCTTCCTACATTGGTTGTTATGAAGAAAATCTATCTATGGCTAGGGTGAACCACAATAGATAGGTATGACTATAGAAATCGACTCAATTCCAACATATGCTATATAAAATAATGTCCAATAGAAGTAAGAAAAAGGCTTACCTCGTCCAAACGTTTGATGATGTCCACTGTTGGGAAATTTGACCCAAAGCTTTATACCAGCAACAAGTTCTCAACAAACAAGAAGAGAAAGCATATAGTGATGATATAACAGGTTACCACATTAGATATCATAATCCATCACTATACAAAACAAACATGCCCATGGACCATAACACACATATTTGTAAGATATCAATTTGACAGGAAAGGAGTATTTCTATTAATAAATGATCAACAGAATTGAAAACATTACAGAATTCTGTGTCGGCAGAGTTCAGAACTAAGAAACCCAGTTCCTTCCAACTGGGCCTCCAACACTTCAATCCTCCACCAAAGGCAAGCTCATATAAGGGAGACAAATAGGTTCTCCATCAATAAGGGAAGATCTTGGGGGTTGAACATTGTGTTCAAACTTAAAGGATCAAGGGATGTAGACTCAATAATGAGGTAATAATTTCTCTAGAGTAAATTTTCTCTCAAATTTGAACTCTCTCCTCTTTTCCATAGCTTGGAATTGGATTCTTTATAGATTTAAAAATTCAACTGAAGGATCAAGTCAAAACGTTTCCATTATATGGAAGGACAAGGATCAGAGATCTCCTGTCGTGACATGAAAACCTGACATTTAATTTTGATTTTCTGGAACAAATATTGATGTACGCAGGTTGTAGTGGAGCAACCAGCGTATACGCTTGGTGTATAGCTTTCAAGGTGCGTACAAGTGGAAAAATATATATTTTTTGTCTCTGGATTTATCAATCAGGGAAACTAAGTCTGCATAGGGGAATGGAATACGGACCTCTCTGCAAGATTGCATAGGGTGAGGAAAATCTTTCTATAATAATGGTCCTAGTCTATGTTGAAGGATATTTTGTTGATCCATCATTCTCTCCACTTCTATATATTCCTGCCATTCAGACAAAATGGCTGGCATATGCTCAATTGGTGGTAGTGTATCCACATTTTCTTCTTCTTGGTGCACCTTTTCTTTTTCTTCTCTTAGTTTGTCCTCTATGGCCTTCATCTCCAGGTATTCTATTAATTATGTACACACTTGCACACTCTCCTCATCACGTTTTTTGCATTCTCCTTCTACTTTATTAATGTTGACAACCATTGTCATTTCCATTATCTCCCTTCCTTCATGTACCTCTGGTGGAATTCCTGGCATGCATTATAATTTCAATCCCTCAATCTGCTCATGAAACCCTTTAATTACTTCACCAATATTTAACACTTTCTCCTCCATAGTAGCTTCTACTACTATGGTCACTTATGGAATCTATTTATATAGCTTCTCGATTGCCTCTTGTTATTTTTGTTTTATGGCTTCAACTTCATCCTTCTCCAATAATTATTTCTTGGCCCTCTCCTCATCCTCATCTTTATCTTCAGAACTTCTTCTACTCAGCCTTCAACTTCCCTCTTTTGTTGAAGTGTCATGTAATACTATTCCTATAATTGGTCTCTTTCATCCCTTATTCTTTCCAATTCTATGTGCACTTCCTCTCCTATGTTTTTTCATTTCTTGCAACATTCCTTATTTCATGTCCTGTAGCCTTTGCATGAGCACCTTTTAAACGACTATATTAAGATGTCCCACGACATTTATTTTCTCATGTAATTCTCCCATTGAAAAATCCAACAAATCTACCTCAATATGTAGGGTTCTATGTCTTATTGTTAGTTGTTTCAAGGATGGTTGTTCTCTTTCTGGATCTCTCCTTGGCTCCATGGATGGTCCTTACCCATCCCTTTTCTCTTTTGTGATGATGGTCGCATCCATCATTTTATGGAGTGCCACCAACTGATCCCACACTTTCTTATGTTGCTCTTCTTTCTTCCCTGATACTTCCTCCAATATTTCCTTTATGGTATCCCATGTGTGGTAACCAATTATTTCCATATCATCATTATTTAATATATAAAATGGGGTCTGTCTCTATTCTTTGGCCTATTTGTGTGCCCCACCTATGGGTGTTGTTCCCATATCCTTCCTTATGGTCCCTACTTCTGGGACTAGCTACTATACCGATGTTGTCCCATATCCTGTACCATTGTTCTTCTCATCACTCAAATCCTCATCTATTTTGTTGTGCTCTTCTCCCTTGTCTGAGTGCCATGTTTTCTAGAATGGGATTTTCCATTCTTCCTCCCAGTCATTAACTATAAATCTCACATCCTCTGTTGCCAACCAATAACTAGTTGGAAACCACTAACACGTTGGATCCTTCCTAGCATGCATGTACATATGATGCATGATTTCTCTAGACCCCATAATATATTTGTATTATGCTATTGTTTCGTTTGATATTCATGGTGTGTTACTAACTATAGATATAATATTTTTCAAGTACACAAAAACTGTGGCGTTACTGTCTTTTTGTATTCTCTTAATTGTTGTATTCCATAAATTGGCATATCTCACAGCCAAATTGTTTCTACGTGATGTGTTCATTTGTTGGTAATATCCTAGTTCTTTCCACCTGACCAGCACAATCAATATCAACAACCATGTGTAATGGAATTTTGTACCCTTTTCATGGGCCTCCGTGCAATCCTGTAAAAATAGTTGACTAAAATGGTAGCCTAGTTCATCTGAACTCCTTTCATACAGTTCTCTGCAACTGCAATGACTGCAGCTAGTGTTTCATATTTGCAAAATTTTTGTAGCATATTTCAGGACAATACATGCATCGTAAACCTCACATTTTTATCATTGATGCTCTTAACATCCAAACCCCTATTTCCTCTAAATGTCTTAAATGTGTCCTTCATTAACTCTGAGAGTCCTCTCTCTTCTAATTCTTTAAATAGAATGATTGGGTCCTCACCAACCTTTGGAATTCCTATTATTCATGCAATTAGCACAGTATTGATCGATATTGGGGGGTCCAAACTGAGTGCCCCCCATGCACACAACTTAACAACACCTTCACACATGCATTAATTTTTGTACTTTTCTAGAAATGAGAAATTTCCAATAGGTTCAATATTCATGACTTATGCAACCTTGATGCCCACTCCTGTGGCTTGAGCATGATTTCTCTTGTTTTGGGGATGGTCCTCGTGCATAATTATTGCTCCCTGTCCAACCCAAGGAATTTTTGTGCATCTGTAATATCATGGTCCATAAAATTTAGGCTGGAAATATTCCCCAGCATATATTCGTCAGTACTTACACCATGTGGAATTGGTGCTATCAGAAATGAATACTTCCCATTGGTTGTTACATTGACAGGTGGTGCATTGTCCATCCATGGTGACAGGTAGTCTTTGTGAAATCTTGTTGGTGGCACTGAGGAAAAATATCCATCTACCTCTTCGACCTTTGGTGATCCTAGTGGTCTCTTCTCATGTTTCCTTGTTGTTGTAGATGGTCCTCCAACTTTCAACAATGCCATTCCACTTCTCTGATGGATTCCTAGACTATTCCTTCATCTCTTTGCCGATAGCGGTAGATTGTCTCTGGTAGCGTGTCTCTATTCTCAATGTTACTCAAGTTCACTATGTTTTCTCCTACTCGCACGCAACAATGACTTACCCTTCATGACCTTCTATTGTTTTTGTGTCTTGATTCCAACTATACATGTCTCATCCTGCCTTAATTGTATTGTCTAATCTGCCACCAAGGGTGATGAACTGTTTAACTAAATTCTCCTTTATTACCAAATCTGTCATGTGATTTTTCCCTCGTACTTCCAATTTGTCATGATTTCCGATGGTTTTTACCCATTTAAGACTATACTATTCTTTTATGGCCTATCACATGCACTTCATAACCATTGTTTCCATGCTTTAATGTTTTTAATGGTCTTGTCATTGCCAAACTACACACTGGTTCTTTGATGTTTTATTTTTTTTCTTCACAGTCTATTTCTTCTATGTATTCTTTCATAATCTAATACAGATCCATACTAATGTGTTATACCCATTCCTTCTACGCAATATCCAAGACCTTATACTATGTAATCCTTTTCTAATTTTTATTTTATTTTCTTCCCTTTTATACTTTTTATTTGTCTTTATTTGTTTTCCTTGCTACTATGGTACAACTACTATAATACATGGGTTCTGGCACAACCCAGATTACCGCACAGATTTTTGTCCCTCTCTATATATTTTTCAGTCGACTTCCATTCACCATTCCTCCAAAGACTTCTCCATTCAAGGTTTCCAACCATGAAACACATGTCTGAGTTACCTGTTGAATCACATAGAGTCCTAAATAGTGCATTCTAAATTTTCTTGGATGATGCATGAACTTGTTTCCATAGAGTAGTACCAGATCTCCTACTTGAATTTTTTTTTTTTGATGTGTCGATCATGACAAAATTTCTCTCTAGCCTTCTTAACTTGCTGATGAAATCCTGTGACAAACCGACCTTCCTCAATCTGTACCAACTATGCCAATATCTCCTCTATTGCACTAGTGTCTAATAGCTTAGTGATTGTTGCAATGCACCAGCTAGGTAGAATGAACTCCATTGGCATCATTGCTTCCTTCCCATAGACCAATCTAAAAGGTGTCTGACCTGTCAAATTTTTACTTGTCATTTTGTACACCCATAATACTGTAGGAACTCTTAAGTCCCAATCATTTCTCCCAACATTGCAAGTTTTGGTCAAGGCATTCTCCAAGATTTTATTGAAATCCTCCATTGTTCCATTATCTTGAGGATGATACAGAGTACTCTTTTGATGATTCATTTGGAACTCCTTATCCAATGTTGCAATTTTCTTATTCAGAAAGTATGTTCCTAGATCACTGAGTAATATGCATGGACATCCAAACCTTGTGACTATATTCGCAAACAAAAAATTCTCATCAGTATCTACGGTGCAATCCATAACTGGGGAGGCTTCTTTTGATCTTGTTAAATACTTTGTCGTAGTGATAATGTACCTTTCCCCTGATCTTCTTGGTTGTGGATTTATTGGTCCTACAAAGTCTATGGCCCACTTATCAAATTCTTGTAATGTAATATATGGATTTAAATGCATTTCAACTCTCCTAGACAACTTTCCCACTCTTTGACATACATCACATGATTGACAATATTCCTTTGGATATTTGTGAAGTGTAGGCCACCAAAGTCCCATGCAAAAAATATTTTTTGCACTTTCTCTCCCTGCATAATTTCCTCTTGCAATTATGTCATGTGTTTATTCAAGTATCATTGGTCTCTTGTGTTCCAATACAAAACATCTCAAGATTCCACTTGCACCCAACTAGTATAAATTCCCTATAATCAACTGATAATATGTTGCTTTCACTATTGGTTGTTTATTCTACACTATTTTCATCCTTGATGGATCCATGCCTATGATTAGAAACTGTACGATGTCTGAGAAGTAATCGTTCACCCTATTCACTATAAACAGATATGCATCTGGTAAGATTCCAGATAAATTTTCTACCTCTTCACCTTACAATATGCACAATAGATGATGTAGCCCTACATTTATTCTCCCTGGTTTTACTACAACCTCAAAGTCATTTATTCTCCCCCCCAACATTGTCTTATTGACTAAGTATTTTAATGCATAATGGTATATATGCAACTTAAAGTGAGACCCCAATAAGTAATTTTATAACTTCTATAGTTCATAGACCATTGCCAATCCTTCTCATTTTGTGGTAGTATAATTATTCTCTTCTATAGACAACTTCCTACTTGCAAAATCGATTGGATGATCTATATCTCCTTCCCCTGGTTGTGGCAACACTATGCCCAATTTTATGGATGATGCATCTACATGTACATGGGATTCTTTTTTCCAATCCGAAAAGATCAAAATTGGTGTGGTTACATGTTTATGTTTCAAGGTGTCCAACCCCTTTTGACAATCCTCATTCCATTAAAACTTTTCTTCCTTCTTCAGTAGCATTTCCATCGACACTCTAATATACACATGTCCTTTGATATATTTCTTGTAATAACTTGTATGACCCAACAGTTCCCTCAGTTGTCTAATTGATGTAGGGGGTTCTAACTACACAATTACTGTGATCTTAGCTAGATATACTAATAGTCCTTGTTTTCCCACTACATGAACAAAAATAATTCCAAACAATGCACAAAATATACACTTCTTCAAGTTCAATGAAACCTGACATTGTCTACATCTATCCAACATGATCCTGAGGAATTCTATATGATCCTTCAATAGACTGAACATCATCCAATCATCCAATTATACTTCTAAGAACTCATGGATGAACTTCTTGACTGTTGCAACCACTACTATGGAAAACACTATCATGGTATTATTTAATTCAAATTGGATAATTGTATACTGATAGATCCCCCACTCAGTCGCAAAATAGGTCTTGTGTCGATCCTCCTGTGCAATAATTATTATTTAATGGTAACCCGAGAATCCATTTCTGAAATAATAAGTTTTATGGAATCCTACGTTCTCCTATACCTCAACCATAAATGGTGTTGGAAATGGGTCATGTAAGAATGCATCATTCAACTTCATCATATCTATGCAGATCTTGATTCCTCTCATCTTCTTATCTTGCACCACCATTAGACTGATCCATTCAAACTTCTCTATCAGTTCAATAATTCATATATCCAACATCCTATCTAGTTCAAATTCCACCTTCTCTTTGTACATTGTATTTAACCTATACAAGCTCTGGCTCACTAGCTTAACACCTAGTTTCAATGGTATATTCATCTCTCCTAAGTCCCCTCTTATTCCCTTCATATATGAAAATGTATTGGGAATAGGTATTGGTATTCTTGTAGTATGTCTGCAATCATATCTACTGTATCATTGCTCCAATAATATCCTATCTGCATAGATGTGGTATTTGTATAGAATATGTTTCCACACTTCATGCATCTTTCTTTGATGGCCTTCCATTTCCCTCTACATACTTCATTTAGCCCCTTTTTTATCACTCTAGAGATAAAATTACACATTTGTTTCCATGACATGTCATGAGATCCATGATCCTTGAACTTCCAGATATCGGAAACTCTTTTACTCGACCCTTCAATTCCATTTGGAGGCTATAAATTGAGACATATTCAATCCTTGAGATAATAATCATCATATTGAGAGCAAAGATAATCTAGAGAAATTTCACCTCAATTGAGTATGTATCCCTTTGTGCTTTGCAAATCATATTCCTAATGCATCAATGTGAACTTCGGTCCCCATTATTGATAATTGTCAGTAGGCAATTGAGAATGTTCATGTCAGGATGTATTCCTCCTTGATGGGTACTTTTGATTTCTCGACACTAATTTCATATATTAATTCCATCTCTAATGAGTCTTTCTCATCGATGAGGTATGTTATTTTCCGTACTTTGTATTTCAACGACCCTTGGACCCTATTTTCCCCAACTATGTCGTAATAATTTCATTCTCACATCGAGATGGCGATGTGATTCTCCACAGTAGAAGTTACGTATCAAGCTATTCAAGAATCTACTGCTAATCCAGATCCTTCCTCTTCGTAGATAGACAAGGTAAATCCCATCTTAGAGCCCATATGGGTCATCCAATCATCTTATTCCCATGATTTCCTTGATGATACTTTACCTTTGGATAAATCCATATTAGAGGCCATGTATGGTCTTGATAGGCCTTGGGATGATATGCATCATCGATCCTATTTTCTCCCTGAGCTTGTTAGGATTGAACAAGATGCATTTAGGTATACCCTGAGTGAGATGTCAGTCACTCCATGGATCTGTTACATACGCATGGTATATATGTCAAAAGAAACATGGTGAACATTTCTCGCACTGTCACAATCAAAATCTTTCGAACACATGGTAAAATTGAGAACATATATATCAGTGTATATTGTTCATCTAAGGAAATTCATATCACATCGATCTATTCAAGGAATTCCAAGATGTATTTTATTGGTCATACGAAGAGATTATAGGGACTGACTCTAGAATTGTTGAGCATGAAATTAAAACTTATCCTAATCATAAACCTATTCGACAACACCTTAGAGTTGTTAATCATAGGAAGGCCCCCGCTATTAAGGCAGAGGTGAAGAAGCTACTCAATGTTTCCTTCATCTACCCAGTTCCCTTAATCAAATGGGTGTCCAACCTCGTTTTGATAGATAAAAGGAAATAAATTGTCCATGTATGTATGGATTTTAGGGACCTCCGTTCCAGTAGATAAAAAAAAAGAAATTTTCCATGTATGTATGGATTTTAGGGACTTGAACAAAGCCTTTTCTAAAGATATAATCAAATTTAGACCAAACTTGAGGATCAAAACAAGACAATGTTTATTTGTCCTTGGGGTACCTTTGCATACCGAAAAATGCCTTTCAATCTTAAAAATGTCGGACTGACCTTTGAACATGCCATGACATTTTTGTTTCATGATCTTAAGAATATTGTAGAAGATTACCTAGATGATCTCGTTGCTCACTCTTGCAAGAGGTTAGATCACTTGACTCATGTTCGACTAGTATTTGAGAGATGTCATTATTATCACATTTGGTTGAAGCCTCATAGGTGAATATTTTGTGTTAGTTCTAGTCATATTTTAGGATTCATAGTTTCTAATAATGGGATCACGGTGGATCCTATGAAGGTTGAGGCAATAATTTGGTTTTGTCCCCCATGCAACATTCAACAAATTCAAGGTTTACAAGGGAAGGATAACTTCCTACATCGTTTTATAGTTAAATATGCCAATATAATTAAAGGTTTCATGCATCTTTTGAAGAAGGACACTCTGTTCATATGGGATGAGCAAGCCCAAAAATCCTTCGATGCTCTTAAGAAATCCTTGGTATCGGTGTTTCTCCATAATCCACCAGACTACAATAGAGACTTTTTTCTTTATATCATTGCATCCGAAGGGATTGTTGGTATGGTACTTGTTTAGGAGGATGATGAGCTTCATGAGCACATTTTCTACTACATTAGTCAAAATCTAGTTTGTCCTGAACTAAAATACTCTAACATAGAGAAACTAGGCTTGGCCAATGTACATGTGATTCATAGATTACAACATTATATCTTACTCTGCAAAACTACTGTGATTGTGAATATCAATCCATTTCAATACATCCTTAATAAGCATATCATAGGGTGGAAATACAATAAGTGGATTACTATTTTTCAAGAATTTGATCTTGATTTTGCTTCTGCGAGATCTAAGAAATCAATGGTTTTTTCAGAATTGATGTGACACTTACCTAGACTGAATTAGGATATTTTTCATGAAAATTCACTCGTGGATGAAAATATCTTCCATATATCATCTTTGGACCCCTGGTATGGAGATATTTTAATATACATTCAAACCCTGAAGCTCCCCTAACATCTATCGAGAGACGATCAATGACGGATATGTCATTAGGCTAAAAACTACCTTATTATCAGTGGAACTTTGTATCTTCGAGGGGTGGATAATATTTTTCATCATTGTTTGACTCACGAGGAGGATGAGGTTGTTCTCAATGAATTTCACAGTGGGGTGTGTGGTGGTCATTTATCTTGGCTTGCAACAACCCAAAATATATTACAAGCCGATTATTTTTGGCTGTCAATTTTTAAATATTGCATTGAAGTGGTCAAGAAGTGTCACCCTTGCTAGGTGTTCACTCATAAAATGCACTCATACCCAACCCCTCTTCCCCCAGTCGTCATTGTCGGTCCCTT
Organism: Picea glauca; assembly: GCA_000966675.3. NCBI lineage: Eukaryota > Viridiplantae > Streptophyta > Pinopsida > Pinales > Pinaceae > Picea > Picea glauca. Next base: position 141,203 of record JZKD02S1679852.1, on the reverse strand, counting down.
CACCAAGTGGGGGGTGGAATTAATGGACTACAACCTAGCCTCGACTGGGGGGAACCAACATATTATTGTGGTCGTGGATTATTTTACTAAATTGGATGAGGCCATACCTACCGTTAAATTCGATGGTAATACTGCAACATTTTTGGTATTCACTTAGATTATATCCCGATTTGGTATCCAAACAGATATTTTCACTGATAATGGTAGTCACTTATAGAATGAGATGATGACATATTTGGCATCGAAACTGGGGTTTACACATGATCATTTTTCCCCTTATTATTGCCAGGAAAATGGACAAGTAGAGGCTGTGAATAAATATATAAAGACCATTTTTCAAAAACTTGTCAGTCAGAGTAAATATAAATAGCATGTGATGTTTTACCCTACACTTTGGGCATACTGAACCATGGTAAATACTTCCACCAGTTTCTCACTATTTCATTTACTACACGACGTGGAGTTGATTCTTCCTATTGAATGAAAAATCCCTTCCCTTAAGTTGGAAATCGAGCTCCTACCTAACACGATCGGTCTCGAATAATGCCTCATACACCTAGAGCACATTGATGAGAAGTGTTGAGATGCCTCTACAACTATCGAAGTGAATATATGACCTTTTAAGGTCCAATACAATAAGTTTTTTTGTCCCCAATAGTACATTGAGGGTGGCTTGGTTCTCCTTTATGACCAAGCCAAGGAACCATTTGGGGGAAGGAAATTTCAACCCCATGTGGCACGGTCCTTATATCATGTGAATTGTCCTAGAGAAAATATCATACAAATAATAATATTATCAGGGGAATATACTAGACGAGCACAAAAATGGGCTCTACCTTAAAAGGTATTATGCTTGGTCCCTCAAACTTGGGCATGACCTTTGTATATTAGAGTATATACTTCTTTTTTTTTTTTTTTTTTTCGTCATCGACTTTCTTATTGATTTTTCCCTTGGTTGGAATATTCCAATAGAGTCTTCGGTATAATTAGTATTCGTAGATGATGTCTGTTAACACTAAGAATCACCTTCACATTACATGGAAGGAAAACTCAGTACCCATCAGGTTATATGTAAATGTAAAACAGGTGTTTAAGGGGTCAAATGGATAAGACTCAATATGATAATGTTCTAACTTGGAAATCTAGGCTAGCATGCACGAGCAATCGAGGTCTTGAATAAATTCAATCATTAAGTAGGAGTAAATGTGAACAGAGGGAAGACTTCAGTGAGAGGAATGTATAGGTTGATGTAAACATCAGATCTGCACACAACCTAAGGAAGAAAAACTCTAACACAATATCTTCTTGAGTTCAAAGTTTAAGGACACTAAAGAAACAACATAATTATATTATAATCAAACATACATCATAATACCACAACAAAAATTCATGTGAATCATTCAAGCATGAAAACTTTAGCATCAAGAGCAAATAAGTTGGAATAAGAAGTTGATTTCTGTTAACCAACATCTCTCAAATCAAGTACATAACCAGTTCACAGTAACTTTATCAAAATATTACAGTATAAGGGAGCCTAGCTCAACCATTCGAACCTACTAAAGAATTTCATCTATATATTTATAACAAAAAAGAGAGGCGATATTTGGAGGTGCGAGCTGACCTTCTTCCCATGAAAATATCCTATTAGTTATTTCATTTAACAGCTTAAACTACAACTGTGATATAAAAAGGGAAAATGTTGGCCACTAATCCAACCAAATTCGAACTAACTTGATCTTTTGTTGATGCACATATCCATATGTGCCAAGTGTCCTTTAGATGCTTGTAACTATCATCATGCTATCATTTGCTATCTTTGTCTATCTTCCACATCATCAGCCATTCACTAAGGTGATAATTTGGGCCCCCTATATTACTATTATCTCTTGGTAGCGTCATTTGATATCGAGCTTCCGTAGCACGACCTCCAAAATAGACATGTTGAATGGGTACTACCAAGACATGTATACCTCTGTGTAGAACTTGGTAGCTGCCAAAATTTCAGTAGCATGAACCTGTGTGCCTCTTTGTAGAATTCGGTCTCTGTTAGAATTTTGGTAGTACTATCTTGTGTTCCTCTGTGTAGAATTCAGTCTCTACCAAAATTTTGGTAGCGCCATTCTGTGTGTCTTCTTGCAATTTTGTAGCACCCAACTGACTTCGCAACACTATCCTTTCAATGCTGATAGTTTTGGTAGCACCCCCGAGAAGTTAGTAGCACCATTGCTACATAATTCTTAGGCACTTAGGTAGAGTTATAGAAAACATACATATAGAAATTTGAAGTTTAGACAATTTCATAGTGCCAAAGCGCTACAGAATGTCTGCGCTACTAGTGTCAAAAATATCAACTCTTTGTAGATCACCAAAACTCTGAATATCATGCATTTAGAAGTCGATATAGCCTATATAGGTGGTAGAGGAAGTATTTCCTTAATTACATATTGTTTCAAAAAGGGGCCATCCTCAAAAATGAAATTCACCTCTCAGCAACTACATCAACCTGACACTCCTTCTTGAGGAAGGAGGAATTCCCTTTGGCAAAACAACATGCTTCCCTTTAGCAATAGTAGGCTTCTTCACTGGAACTATGTTTTCTTTGGTTGTTGTCTTCTCTTGTTAAATAGAATCTTCAATCAACACCTCCAAGTTTCTTTGATCCATCTTGTCTTGGAAATGTTGCATTTCTACTTTGAGCTTTCTGTTCCAAGACTGAAAGTCTTTGTTCTTCCTATAAAGGTTTTTGAGCTGCTTTTGGAGAGGTTGGGACTTTCTTGCTACAAACCTTGCTAGATCAAGAGTGTGGTTGTATCCATCCATGAGTTCTTTCATCTTAACCCTGTCAAACATGGCTTCTTCTTTCAAATGAGTCACCTCCTTCCTAGCATCCTTGAGTTTCCTGATTAATATTTTGAATGTTTGGCTGCTAGGTGGAGTAGTGATGTGAACAGTCTCGGCAATATTTTTCATCGTTTCCTCTTTCTGCTACATAGGAATTAATGTGTCTATGTCAACAGGTTTCTTGATGCCTTTACCTTTATCTTTCTTCTTTTGTACAGGGATATATTCTTTCTTATCCATAGACTTTTCAATGCCTTGGCCCTTATCTTTCTTCTTCTGTACAGGGATTTCTTCTTTCTTCTCCACACAGGGATTTTCTTCTTTCTTCTCCATAGGATTTTCAATGCCTTGGCCCTTATATTTATTCTTATGAAGGATAGAGACTTCTGGTAGGGCCTGTTATTCAACAACCTCTTTAAGAGATGATGATCTTGTGAAAGGCATTTTGACCTTGATGCTGGCTACTGAAGGAGATGAACAGAAGTGTAGCTTATTCCCTTTCTTGGTTGTAGTTTTAGTAGAAGAAGGGGATTCTTATAACTTTGGTGGAGGAGGGGGTGAAAGGTCTCTTTATGGGGAATGATAATCCTCCTCCTCAGTTCTTGTAGCCTCCTTGATGGCCTCTTGATCTTGAATAGGAACTCTGCTCTTTCTCTTCTTGCTAGTACCTTCTTTAGAAACACTGGTGGATGGTAAAGGGCTTGCTATCTGTTACTGAGGAGTAGCTACTATATCCAACTTCATGTGAGAAGAAATAATGAAATGTTCCCATGATATATCCTTCTTACCCAGCTCTTCAGAAGACAACATTCTAATCATCCCATAATGAAATATGTTAGTATCCACAACCTTAGACTTGGATTGAACCCTATCTAGCATCTTTCTTATGCTCCTTAGCAAATAGTAGTGAATGTTCATTTTCATTTTTCGAGTAAAATGCAGCAGAAGCCTTATATGGTACTGGTATAGTGTATTGAACCTCCCTTCACATGTAAAGTATCTCTGAATGATCCTCAATATTTTATCGAAATGTTCAATCAGTTGATTTCTTGGAACATCTTTAGAAATATTATCATCTTGATATTCAGGCTTGAGGAAATCTTTGGCATAGGCTACATCTAATGCCATGGATTTAAACCATATCTCACCAGTGATAGGGATTCTTGTAGTATCTGAAATAGAGGTCTCAGACACCTAAACTTCTAGGTTCCCTACATTGGTCTTCAGGCCATCAAAATGTAAGGAAAACTACCTTGTCACCTTAGGATGACCTCTTTGCATATTTTGGCATAAAGAAAGGCATCCCGCCCTTTGAAAATATTCTTTGACCATGGGCTCTGCCTCAAATAGATGCATGTCCACAAACTCAGTTCTAACCACATTACCTCCCTTGTGTGACTTCTTCTTCTGAGGACTCTCCATAGTTTAGGATAAGATATTTAGGTATATGGAGTGGTGATAATAGAATAATTAAAGAGTCAAATCTCAAGTGGACAAGGATGCCCCTTTACAATAATTTCCCTTAATCCAGACTGGTTGCTAGCTAGCTAAAACTGGCTGTAAAAATGCCTCCCTTGAATGCGTGCAGGTATGAACACTAAGAAAAATATATGGGGATACCCTGTAATGGTCTTTGAAAACTAGGTTGAAACAACCTGACTAAACTTTCATAGGAGGCAGGGAACAAACAATGTAGTTTGAGTAGCGTCTCTAGGTATAAAATTGAACATGTAGAGGATAAGGCCTACTAGGATACTGTGAGCTCAATGGAAATGGTGGGAATATGTATCAAAATCAATAGATATGTGGTGAGATCTGCATCTTTGAATGGAGGGAAAAAACTTTTAGGATGGTGTGAGGAAATATCTCCTCCAGCTATGCAGGAACTATAATTACAAAAATTCCAAGCGTTAATTCTCCTTGAAATTGATATGCAGAGGAGGGAAAATGCGGAATACCTATGGAATAAAGATAGTTTGAGGCCTTCGCAAAATATCAGGAAAGATTCATGAGAAATTTGGCCTCCAAATCCACCTCAACATCATATCTGGTAGTGTTGCCTCCAACTGGTTGAAACTGGTAGTTTGTACAGTGCAACAGTTTGAGTCTTTCAAAATTAAAAAACCGTTAGCAGAGCTCATAAATATGAAATCTTGAAAGAATATTTTAACCACCCCTGGCACTAAAAAAAAGGAATAGATGACATCAACATCGTAACCACAAATCATGGTAGACTATGATGGACAGGGAGTGCGCTACGAAAACTGTTGATGAGTTGGCAATGGTCCATTTCAAAAAATGATTGGATAGTAAGAAAATGACAAAGGGGATAGCAAGGCAAGGCTACGAGGGCATGAGTGAGGAAGATGGAATATCAAATCAAGATGATCGTGGGGTGAGTCAATCCTAGTGTCAAGTCATTAAGGGAATCAAAATATTAGTCATGAAAAAACGGTCCTAAGTCAAAAATTTGTGTGAGGATCAAAACATAAGTCATGACTTAAAATTTTATTTATCAAGGGGACCTAAACAAACACACTTTTAAAGGGGACAAGTAAAAAATTAAAATCTAAGGGCTTAAGAAAATATGAAGCTAAAGGATAAAGACCCAAGGCAACATAGTGTGATAACAATGTCAGTCATCATATGTGAAATTTTGCTTCTATCACTTGGGTTATCAATTAACCTGAGGGACAACTGGTGTCTTTAGGTGGAATTTGTCTAGAGCCATCGACGACCAATGTGGTTGAGTATAGCATTGTTATAGAGATATTAAATGATGCCATTTCACATGGTGTTTGATCTCTAGAAGTTCAATTGGAATCACAGTTAGTTGTATGTCAGTTGAACGACAGTTACTGTGTGTGAGATCCTACTTTACTCCGATGGTTCCTGCGGGTACGAGTTTTGGAACGATACTTTGATTTTCTTACTTAAAATCACATCCCTAGAAGTTATAATCATGTATCTGATGCATATGCTAATTACATTTTAGATTGGCATTTGTCACATAATTGAGTAAATAAAAAACATTCCTACATTCATCCATTGTAACATATATAAGTAAAGTTGAAGAACGATTGTTTTTTATATTTCATCCTTTAAATATTTTTGTTTTTTGTTTTTCCTTTATCAAATTGAAAAACACAAAAAAATGAAATACATAAAAAACAATTTTTCTTTCCATATGAACTAATAACACAATGAAAGACCTAGTTTGAAGTGGTTTTTTCCAAGGTTTTTTAACAGATTTCCAACATTCTATCGTCTGTTTGTGCCTCTGGCAAGTATATTCTATCACTGACATATATGATATTTTCTCACTTTTCTTTTCATTTATGCATTCCTATTACCATGATTCATATTCCATAGGTATGAACCCATTTATTAACAACACATAACCTTCTCACTGCTACTAGAAGTGTCATTAGTAAGTGGTAGTCACTTACCAAACATGGGTACCCTAGCTAGAACCCTTTTTTCATATGGTGCCCATGCAAAAGTTACTCCATAGGACCAGGAGTTCCTTATAGTCCCAATATGACTTTGAATTAAAACCCTAGTTTTCTTACTCAATATCATTATGACTACTACTTATGGGACTCCCCCCAAGTCTTGGTTAAGATCTTTTCCAACTCCTGAAAAAATGAAAACATTTCCAAATGAACTTGTCTCTTTCAAAATCGTTAAACGGTTTTGAAAAGACATCTATTTGGTATAAGTTGAAATCTTTTCTGGACCAATTAGACTATTTATGAAAAAGGAATACTCTAGCCTCCATTGGCTAGAAGAGTTCTCCTAGGTATTATTTTATACTTTTGTGGGCCTAGGGGACTAACATCTACGAAAAAGGACACTTGTTGAGTTAAGTTGTAATTGCATCCCATTATCCTTCTTTCATTATTGAGCCTAATGTCGGCTCCCAATTTGTCTTTATAAGCCTCTTTCCCCAGTACTTATCATCACTATCCAAGAAGTTCCTTTCATATATCCTTTGCATCTTTACACCCTTTACCCATAGATAAAACATCACCCCAAGTCTACATGCCCTACATGCGTTCCCTTGCATTGAGAATAGGTATGTTCCACTTCTTGGAACTAATGTATTATTTGTGACACTCATTTCCTCTCCTATATCACAACATTTATTTTACTATGAAAACAAAAAAAAAATGAGCGGGAAAATAACATTATCTCCTATCGAAAACAGTTGTGTTGCCTTTCAATAGATCACAAAATCTTCAATCCATTTTATCCAAGGTTTGGGTTTAGAATGACCAAGGTTTGGGTTTAGAATGACCTTAGGAAGATGAGTTCATTACTTAGAGTCTACTCCTCTGACTAGTTATTCTTCCAATAACTATGGAGATTTTTTTGATTCCTCCTACATCGAATTTTTTTGTCAATGATTAGTGTTAACTCTATGCTTCCTGAGTTATCCATGTGTCTCATGCTCTTGTTCAAAGGAAGTATAAATCTTGTATCATCCACTCCTTATAAATATTGACTTTTCATGTCGTTCATACCCTTAGTGTATCTCAAAATCCCATGAAGTTGTTGTCCTACTATGCACCCCAGGCCAACTTTCATCATTGGTAGGTAACCTTGAACCTAGTAGATGATAACTCTGCATTGGTCACTGACTAGGGGTTTTCCCTTATGTTTGATGGCAATAAATGTATTCACACATTTGGATTTGTGCAGTCTCTTGGATTCCATTATCCCTATTGGTGGTTTCCTCGACTTTGTCACTAGTCTTCCTCTTTGGTTGTTATTCGTAGGATCTATTTTGTGTACTACTTACATTTGGTGCATGAGAGAGACACACATGGTCATTGGTTCATAAACATCCTATTCATCTGATCTCCTAATTATCAAGATATTTCTTTGTAACTCGTCATGGATTATGAGAGATTCCTTGATTCTTTCATTTCAGTAGGTCTCCTTCGATCGATTTCAGCTCATCTATTCTAGAATCAAGATCTAGAGTCCTATGAGTACCTAGATTCCTACAGTCATATGTGGAAAGTTATCCCTCCATCAATAGTTGGGAATACATCAATGTCTCATGATTAATGGATTCTTCAATTGTTCAACCTCAACACCATTATTCACACTTTTTGAATGTACTTAGTGCCTTGACACCTACTTTCATTATCGATGGGTTGTCTCATAGTTTTTAACGGTATACCTTAATGACCAGTAATCATACGAAGTCCCATTGTGTTCGATTTCAACTCGTCTATTCACATAATGAAGACTTGCACCTTCAGTGGATAGTGTATAAGACCTTCAATTTATAGTAGAAACACCCCATATATGTTTTTATCTTTCATTGGACCAGTACCTATATGAATTCAGTGATCGTGGAATATCAGATTGTACTCCATTGTATACATATATCTTTGGTTTATTTTGATACTAGACTCCACTATGTCTTGTTCATGACTATGATAACCTATGGCATATGTCCACTTTGTATTTCCTATTCATGTCCATGAAAACCTATTTGATATATATCCACATGGTTCTGCAGTGTAATTCAGATTGGCATCCATGTGTACAAAGTCATTATGAATTGTAATATTCTCATGAGTAACTAGTACTTCTAGATGAGTCTTCATTACTCCACTTCTTGGAATTATAATGTATTTTGGCCATCACAAATACTCCTCTGATGTCACACATTAGGGGGCATATGTTATATCATATTTTTCCACACTCCATGCATCTTGTTTTGATGGCCTTCCATTTCCTCTGAAAACCTCCCTTCGCCCTTTTTTTAATCACTCAAGAGATACAAATACACATTTTTTCCATGTACATGACCTAATAGTTAGAAAGATTGCGTATGTACATGGGTTTCCCTATTACATCTCCCATACATTAGGTTTAGTGTTCAAAAAATAAAAAAATGCGTCGAGTTTCCATGCCATGTCACGAGATCCATGATCCTGGACCTTCCATATATTGGAAACGCTCTGAATCAACCCTTCAATTCCATTTGGAGGCTATAAATTGATCCATATACAAACCTTGAGAAAATCATCATGATATTGAGAGAAAATATACTCTAGAGAAATTTCACCTCAATTTATTTTGCATCCCTTTGTCCTTGAAAGTATGAACTTATTTTGTTCATTCCACAAGATCTTCCTAACTTGTGATGGATAACCTCATTGACTCCTACATGTGAGCTTTCCTTTATGGAGGATTTAAGTGGTGGAGACCCAACTGGAGAGACTTATTTTTTTCGGTTCTGATATGTGTCGTTATAGAAGTTTGTCACCTATGTACTTATGTTGATTACATTAATAGAAATACTCTCTTCTCGTCCAATTGATATATTGCACATATTTGTATCACTTTCCATGGGCGTATTTGTTATGTATGTTAATGGAATATGCTAATTTATATTCTAACATTATATATGATCCGGATTTTATGAGTAGAACGAAATGACTACAGATTATTACCAAATGCTTAACATAGAATAACAAAGATACAGTAAAACTGGTTTTCTATTCATAAGGAAATAATATGAAACTGTAAAATGCAGTGGAAAACAAGCTTGCTGGAATGGTGGTGACTTATCTCTGAGAAGAGATGTGATGGTTGTGCTCATTCTAAAAAACATCATTACAATGAGGCTCTCAAGGCCTTTTTACAATAAATAGGAGTTTCAAAAACCCTAAACATCCAAAAACCTAACCCTAGGAGATGAAGTGCCAAAAGTCATGTGGGCCCTGTTTGGGTAAGTCAGTACATCAA